>PVJC01035218.1:0-18374 GCA_004026665.1 Murina feae
AGCAAGAACCTACAGCCAAAATTACTTTACCCAGCAAAGCTATCGTTCAGAATTGAGGGTCGGATAAAGACCTTCACAGACAAGAAAAAGCTAAAAGAGTTCATCACCACCCAACCAGTACTATATGAAATGCTGAAAGGTATCCTTTGAGAATAGAATAGAATCAGAGGCATAGAAAGGGAGTGGACTGACAATTTTCAGGGGTTAAGGGTGTTGGGGATGCGTGAAGAGACTGGACAATAATTGTACACCTATGGATGAGGACAATGGGGGGGGCAAGGTCAGAGATTGGGGTGGGAATTGGGAGGAGGGGAGCTATGGGGGAAAAAAGAGGAACAACTGTAATAATCTGAACAATAAAGATAAATTAAAAAAAAAAGAGAGAGAAGTATTATGTTTGTTAATCAAACATATGCCTAAGTTTTCATAGGGTTAAATAAGTTTTGCATTAAAACTAAGTGAATTCCCATTACAAGTGCATTTCAAAAAATTATAATTACTTGACTTAAATCCATACAAATTACCCCCAATATATTTAAAGTGTAATACTACATTGTATTAATAGTCTATTTTTATAAAATATATTTTTAATGAATTAAATAACTTTGACTTTAAATTGTGAACAAAAACATTGTTTAAATCTCCCCCCTCCCCGCCAAATTATCACTCAGTAGGAAATAATGCATCTACTTTGAGAGACAAATTACATTTGACCGAGATTTAATGAACTCAATAATTCACTTCAGGAAATATAGCTCTAGTGGTTTCTTTGTATATGATTAAGAATTTTTAAATTCCTCATTTATTTACTTCATTTTTTATTTATCCTTTCAAAAACAGTTACTGAGCACCTACTATGAGCCAGTCTGAACACTGGGAATCAAACAGTAAATACAGTAAAATGTATAGTATATTAGATGGGATCAGTACTAAGAACAAACAGTAAAGGACGAACATGATTTAAACAGGGTAACCAAGGCATCCTAGTTTTCCTGGGACTGACTGGGTTTTAAAACTGAGTCCTGTGTCCCAGGAATCCTCAACCCCAGGCAAAACCAGATACGTGGTCACTGTAAATCGAGGTTGCGTAGCCAGAGAAGGCACCATATGAAGAAACCGTTTGAGTAAAAAAGAACATTCAAGGTAGAGAAAACAGGAAGAGCCGAGACTGAGTCAGGAACATGCCTGGCATATCTGAGCAAGAGCATGGACAATTGTGGTTGCATTGCAGGTGGTGTGGGCAAGATGGAAGAGAAGTGAAAGATGAAAGTATGAGCCAGGAAAGTGCTTCCGGGAAATGCTCATTGTCTTCAGTGGCAGGAAGGAGTATCATCCACACTGCTATCACTTCTCACCAGGAAGAAACCTGCCCTGGATTCTGGCTGTTCCCAGTTCTGACTGCTGATACTGCTCAGGAAACAAGGAGCAAAAGGGGACAAAAACAGTAACTGGGAAGGGAAAAGAAAGAAATGAGCCCAGACACAGAGAAAGAACTCCGCCCACAAATTCATCTCCTCTAGGAAGTTTCAGGTTAAATCCTTGGATGTGCCTGCATATTTATCCCATCTCTCCATTTCTTCTCTAATCCTGTTCAACTAGGTTCCTTCTGTTTGTTGACAACCCAGGGTTTCAAAGTTAGTACAACCACCAGGCATTCCTGCTGATGGAAGACGTCCAAATTCTGTTTGGCCAGGAATACAATTACACCCACAGAAGTATATTTTTGCTCCTAGCTCCAGTCTGCTTTTTGCCAGGTAGATAATTTATACAGCGATAGAAAAAGATTGCTTGGGGGCAAATGAAACAATACACTTGCCACAGATAGAAACAGCCTCTGTTTCTGAGACCGAAACACTAAGCAGTCGCTTAACTTTTAACTCCTGTTTCAGCATCCTTTTTCATTTCAATGGAGTTGATATTTTTTACCATCTACTAGCACTGGAAGGGTGTCATGAAGACACTTTTTAAATGCTTTCAAGCACCTAAGATGAAAGATACATTGTAAGTATTATGCCATACCATCACTAAATCTTCATTCTCACTAGCCCTATTTATGTGTCTCTCTTTTTATTTTCAACAAACACAATCACGCAGTACATCTATTGTCTGCATAGTTGGCAAATTTGCTAACTAGGCATGGGTATGCTCCTTCTGGTGTTTCATCCATATTTATTGATAATCATCAAATATGCAGAAGTAGTAATGTAGCCTGTTTTTATTTTTTTTATTTTTTGCTGCTCTAGTTGCAAATTAAATAGCCTCTCAGATGTTATCAGCAGCTGTCAAAAAAACATACCTTACTCAAAAGTCTACTAGTATTTTGTATTCAGACAGCACAAAACAACACAATACAGTTACTCCAACAGCAGCAATCTCAATGGTTATCTATAGTTGTTTATCGAGGACCAACTCTGTGTCAATCATCAAATTCTTATGATTGTATCTGGGTGCATTCCCAATAATGGGTAACCACCATGTGACATGTATGATTTCAAAGACTCTCAGCAATACCTTTCCTCTTAATGCAGTGGTTCTCAACCTTCTGGCCCTTTAAATACAGTTCCTCATGTTGTGACCCAACCATAAAATTGTTTTCGTTGCTACTTCATAACTATAATGTTGCTACTGTTATGAATCATAATGTAAATATCTGATATGCAGGATGATCTTAGGTGACACCTGTGAAAGGGTCGTTCGACCCCCAAAGGGGTTGTGAACCACAGGTTGAGAACTGATGCCTTAATGTATTTTCCTAAATAGAGAGGCACAATAAAGGTCAATGGGCTTTAAGTGAAGGCTTCCCAAGTTATATGAGTCCTAAAAACTCTCAAGAGAGGGATGAGTTTAGGTTTAGGGAAAGAGAAAATAAAAAGATAAAAGCATAAGCCTAAGATGTGCTTGAAGGAGATTGAACTGGATATATGAGACCCAGGCCTGATAGAAAAATTAAGAGCAAGAATGAAAATGCTATTTTAAGGGTATTTTAAAGTATTTTAAGTCATTCAATTTCTTCAAATTCACACTTACTAGTATACCTTGCAAGATCTCATAATCCAGCAAGTGTATATCCTTCAGAAATTGACCATTATATATGTGTTTAACATAGTAGGGGTTTTTTTGTTCAACTCTTTTTCTTTCTTTTCTCCTTTGTATTTTGTTTGGTTCTTTAAAAAAAGGCAGGGGATTAAAATATTTTATTAGAAAGTACACACACATGCATGTACACACCCATGAAAAGGAAACAAAAAAGTTAGTTCTTAAACCTTCCACTTGAGATTCAGATATGTTGATTTCCTAATTTCTGAAAGGTTGTAATATCTCTAGCCTTCCCTTATCACAGGATTACTCCATATGTGAGATAATGTAATACAAAAACTGGAAAATATGTCACTATGCAAATATTAGGTGCCAATTATTATTGTTCTAGTATTTAAACTATCAATTTTATTCTCCCTTATGTCTATCAGAGGTTGTCCTGAAAAAAACTTGCAAAATGGAGCTTTTTGCATTTGCTCTTATAGTTGCCCTCTGCCACTTCCATGAGAGAATATGTTTATCTTTGTCCAGCCTCTGGCAAGCACATGGCTACAACCCTGTGTAGCCGGAGGGGAAGAAAGGTCTTGAATAAAAAATAAGGGTCGATCATTCAATTGACACAAACCTCTTCTGGTTCCGTCATCCATTTGTCATGATGAGAAGCCACAAAGGTCTACTTGCATAGGAAATACAAAAAAAGAAAATGAAGAGGGAAAAGAAAAAGGAAAACCTGAGCAATCATCGCATATTTATCTTTTGAGGGAACATTCTTCAGTCTGTGTTTCAAGAAGGTATTTTTGTTAAGGCTTTTTTTTTTTTGGTAGATTTCTCAATATGTAACCTTATAATGATGTGACCTGCATCTCTATAAATTATATAGCATGTGTCAAAATCAAATGCTCTTAAAATATTATCAAAGGTTGCTAAATATATTTTGCACATTCCTTTCTAACTCTATGTTATATAGTAATTGATACACAGCCCACAAAACATCTAAAAATACTTTTACAGCAAAATAAGTGCCTGCAATTTCTTTCTACTCTATGTTAAATGTGGACCACAAAACCAATGTAGAAATTCAAAAGTATAATTCAGGAAGCAAAGGAAAGGAAAGATAAAACAGCGGTCTCCACAACTCAACATTTACTTCATCCCTCCCTAATTACCATTCCACACATAGTTCAAAGAGTTAGGATCCATTAGAATCATGCCCTTTTTCCCCAATAATAAGGAAGTACTTTTTCTCTGGTCAGGAGACTGAATTTGGATTAAACAAATAAGAAGCAGCAGCAAACATCTTGGTGGGATGCACTGTTGTCTAGCCCACATTCGTTCTCCCTTCCTCCTTCCTTAGGTATCCATGCACATCTCCATGACTCGGAGGAAGATATGCTGACTCCTTGCCCTTTCTAAGTGTATTTTTCCCCTGAGCAAACAGAATGTTGTTTAAGGCTTCAACTGCTTTTGGTCCAGGATAGGACATGTCCCATCAGACTGAAGGAAACAACCTGATCCCATACTTGAGGTAGAGGATCTCACTCCCCACTATTGCATGTGAATAGGAACTTACATAGTCCTGATGTCCCAATGGTAACTACAAAGGAGAAATAGGAACAGGTTGGACCTGATGCTGTATATGCCAGAGCATAAAGGCAGAAAGAACCTAGAACCTTAATGACTTCTCACAAGCAATTGTATGTCAAGAAGTCTGGCTGACTCCTCGCTTGCCAATGTATAACACAAATTTCATAATTGTTCAACCTATTTAGGTTGGGGTTTTTTGTTAGTGCAGCCAAACACATAACTATTTATAGCTGTATTCCTTCCAAATGTTCGTTTGTTTTGTGCAGCTTAATATTATTAGTATGTGTAGACCTGTTAAGTAGGTACAAGTAAGCTCATACATGTAGGCTTGCATTCATTTTACTGTAGCAAGTGATCAGTCCAGCTAGTTGCTCTTACTAGGGGCAGACTCAACAGTGAAAAGGTTTCAAGTGTCTACTTATGGGGTATAAGTTTTAGCACTGACACAAAGCAAGTAGGGACTTTTCCCTGCTAGGAATACTTTAAAACAACCTTTCCATCACAACAGTGTGCAAAATATACTTAAACAAACAAACAAACAAACAAACCTAGTTAGTTTAATGGTGTGCATCCACTCTTCTCACCTGATCTAGCTGAGTCCTATTCACTCTTCACAGTTCAATTTCACTGCCTCTTCTCCTGGGAAGCCCTTTGATCCATGAAGATACCCTTCCTGTATGTTCCCATAGCATTCTCCCTTTACCCCAATCCCAGCTCTCTTCTGTATGACAATTACCCTTTTGTTTGTTTATATTCTCCTGGGGTTGGAATAGTATCAAATTCACTAGTGCACTCACAGTATTAGCACAATGCCTGTTAATCATAGATGCTCAACAAATATTTGTAAAATGAACACAAGCTCAGAATGCAGTGCTTTAAATAGAACAAGACAGGGAATTGCAGCATAAAATAACCATTCCTTTTAGAAATTAAATGGAAAATATTTTGGAAAAAGCAAAATTTCCCAAAAATGACTTTTTTGGAGTGAATTTAGAGTATGTGTAACTGCATATTTCAAAAATTTAGGCCCTGATGCAAGAAAACCTATTATTTCATTATATACATACATATATATATATATATATATATATATATATATATATATATAGAGAGAGAGAGAGAGAGAGAGAGAGAGAGAGAGAGAGAGAGAGAGAGAGAAAATAATCTGGGCTTACAGTAGAGACAGTGCCTTTGACTACATTGTCTAGATTTATCACCAGTTCCTTAATGAGAAACTATTGAACAGGAAGATCAGAATAGATTCTATGTTCTTCATGATCTATTGTTTTTAAATACAGTTTTACAGTTCAGTTGTTCTCAACAGTTTGGTGGGATTCATAAAGGTCCAGGTTAAAGCATCCTTTTGATGTTTTGTTGTAGGTAATTCTACTAGACTATTTTACCCTAAAGATTCTGTTGTCCAGAATGATGCCTGTCATGTGTGAAGCTTTTAATAATTATTATGTTTCTAAATTTTAATCACTAGTCACATTATTCTGGGTGCATATAATTCTAGAGGGTAATTACTATTTAAAATGAACCAGAGATTACCAAAATTCTGTTATTACCATAATTTTTGGTATCAAATAATTATAAAAACACAAGCTTCATTAGAACTTGGAAATCTCCTCCAAGTACTGTACTAATATAAGCCTTTGTTAAAAATAGAACATGTTTTATGCCATTAGAAAATGTCAAAATTTTAATAATATAAATTGTAACAGAAGGCTTTCATATTGCCTAATTAGAGCAAAGAAATGTGTTTTGTGTTTTTTATCAGTAATATTTTTATTCATGAACACCAACACCCCAAAGAGGCCATAAAGAGTGTGAAAAGCAGATTTCTTGGGAGATAAAACAGAATAATCACATTATATCTCCAGAGTATTTGCATTGGTTTTTACTTGATGCCTATTTTCACTTATTTCTAGTTCTCGGGTGATAATGGGATTTTCCAATTTTATTTCTGTTGAAGGATAATGATTTTAGCTGCATACCTCAAGATTACACCTATTGAAGTTTATAAAAGCCAGTAAAGACCCCCTTGATAAGAAAATGCTGTGTATAACTTATTAAAAACAAACAAATTGCCCTGACCAGTTTGGCTCAGTGGATAGAGCATCCGCCTGCAGACTGAAGGGTCCTGGGTTTGATTCCGGTCAAAGGCATGTACCTTAGTTGCAGGCACATCCCCATTAGGCAGTGTGCGGGAGGCAGCTGGTCGATGTTTCTCTCTCATGGATGTTTCTGACTTTCTGTCCCTCTTCCTTTCTTTCTGTGGAAGATCAATAAATTTTTTTTTTTTAAAAAAAGACCTATGTTAACTGAATTCCTTTTGCAAGCTACCATTCTTATCAATAAATATTTCTTGAAAACCTATTGTTGTTGTTATGATTCAGCCTTTGTATGGGTTAGAGGTGGGGATGGGGGGGGAGGGGTGTTGCATCCTAGTATCTGAAACCTTGTCTTGCACCAATACAAAGAAAGTGCAAGGAATCTAAGGAGACATGACAGAGTAGGTGACTAAAGCTAACTAATTAAACACTAGAACTTCTTTGAGTTTCTTATAACCATCATGAACTGTTTCTGTCCACCTTTATTGAGCATATATCCACTTAAATCCAAGCTTTGTTAATTGGAACAGCCTAATCTGATATTGCATGACTGATTTTTATTGGTTGACTGATTTTTATTGATGAGGGAGTATTTTCCTAGACTACTATACTACTACCAGTTTGTTGCTTTGCTATATGCACTTTTAAATAGTGCCTGTTCTTGTATACTACCTTAAAATGCTCCCCGCAAAACATATTATGTCTGTGATTCAGTCTCATGCTCTAGCTCTCTGACTCTACTCTCTTCTCCAATCTCACTTTCCCATAGGTAAGTCACTGTAGAAAAAAAAAGTTAAAGACATTAAATATGAAATGATACAACTTAAAATTATATGCATTCAATTTTTTTTTAAAGTCTGGATAGGAAAGAAATCCAAAAGCAGCCGATAGATTCTACCTACGTTACAGAATAGGAATAACAGATGTAAGGTTATCAAGATGATCAACCTGAGAGAGAGACGAGGTAAGGTTCCAAGAATTATGGCATTTATGGCCTATATGTTTGTGAAACTATACTTCAGAGTGCACCAAAAAGCTGCTGGCAAGTAAAAATAATGAACAAATTAGAAGCCTGATATATGAAGGGAGGAAGGTAAAAATTGGTTACAATCCAGAGTTTAGAAGGTAGAACTGAGAATAGTGGAAAAAGGAATTCAGGAAATCAGAAATTCTTACATACCCCATTATAGAGAGTACACAAAGCAGAATCAGATGGTAAAAAGGGACCAAAAACTGGGGAATTTATCTTAGAAAAGAAAAATGCCATCATAAAAAGTGGAAAAAGTAGATTGGAAGTGCAAATTATAAGAACTGAAAGGGATTCTGAATATTTGCATATATATACATATATAAAATGTCTATTTTAAAAAGTGACTGGAAAACAAAGGAAAAGAGGTTCACCTTGGGTCCCCTTTATTGGGTAGAAGTGAGTCTTAAGACCATATGCTTATCAGTAGCTCTGAAGTATTAATAGCATTCTTTATTTCTGCCTTTATGTTGACAGCGTTGAAGCAGGGCGAATAACTGAGGCTTTTTTTTTCTAGTAAGCTATTTCATGTTTTCTTTGGATTTTTTAGATAAGTTCAAAAAAACATTCTGCATGTTGTATCTAGTCTGATACAACATGTACTTATCCATCTCACTAAAAACAAAAAACACAGACTGTGTTTTGTAGTTCCGTAATCCCTAAATACAGAAATGATTTTCTTCTTTCCTGACTTTGACATTGTAGCTGTAATGTTCTAATTTTGATTTTTATAAATCCTTTGGGTCTAATTCTGTGAGCCAACCTATAGCACTGGATTAAAATGGCTGCATCATTTCTTTAGTTAGCCAGTTAACTTTAAAACTGTTGTAAAAGTGTAAACCAGCCCATGACAGTTTTTTGTACATGTTGAAGAACTTTATTGTTCTGTTTTCATGATTATTGTGTAAGGAAGACTGATTATAGATGTCCTATGCTGTCCTGGACCATGTTAGTTACACTTATGATGTATTTTGGTTCCACATCACAATGATTTGTCCCCAATGACCCTTTATCCTTTCTAGGCACATTTGTTGTTGTTGTTGCTGTTGTTGTTGTTGCAGTTTCCCTTTGCATTGTATTGCTTTGACAACTGTAATTTGAATCAGATCTGAAAGAAGTCCAGAATAAAATATATTTTGATATTAAAAAAGACCATATGTTTAAGACATTATGCTTGCTAAGACATTAATGTCAAAACCTAATATTGATATTGAATAAATCACTAAGTCTTTGCTAAAGTCTGTAATGCATAACTAGAAATAATTCTCTAAAGATATGTGGATGAATGTGAATATTCATAATAGTGTGCTGTGAGTACTACTATAAGCACTTTTTCCTTTTTTGCTATTTCAATATCCAGAAATGTGTAATTATATAATGTCAACCTGTTATGTTTGAAAATAATATCCCCACAGGAGTTGGCTTGTATCACAAGATCTTTGAATATGAATGTGGTTATAAAATTTTTCCTTTTGTTACACCTATGTTGAGGTAATTTATTGCTGTAGGTTGTGATAACAATACTTCATATTTCTTAGTCCCTTCATCCAAGAATTTGGGGAGATGTTACTAAAAACAGTAGAGCTACAGTTCATTAACTAGAAAACTTAAAGTTGTGTTTTTTTCTCTACTCTATGGAACATTTTAAAGGTAAAATTTGTGGTGGCCACTTTTCAAATTTTGCTTTGGTAAAACAGAGGAAGATTGTGCTAATATAAATGTAGAGGCAATTACAGGAAACATATAATTGCATAATGAACTAGAGTATATATATATGTATATATACGTATATATATATATGTAAATATATAAATGAAAATAGATCTAGAACAAAGGACAGACAAGTAGTTAAAGACTCTTTTGAAGTCTAATAAAAGCATTCTACATTTAAAAATAGAATGACACTAGTGGGCTCCTTTTTTATATGTTTTCTCAGTAATGTAATTGGACCTATGTTTGTCAAACAGCAGAATATGTCTAGAGTGCTAGGCTAATTCTTCATTTGGAACTGAATCTGCAACTAGATCATAATTATAACACATCAAGTTAATCCATGACACACGAGAGCAGCCTATGGTCTGTACAAAGAGTACACCAAAGAAAAGAACCTTTAAAACCAGCAGAGGAAGAATATCATCTAATTTGTCAGGAAACAAAAATTACTGTATAAAAGTTGGTCAGTATATTGATTTGTAATGCAAATGATAACATTAAAGGATCATAGCACTTGTTTTAAGGAAAAAATGTGTATGCCATTTAATATCAACTTGTGTGCATCTCAGTTTGAAATTGATAATAATTCTCACCTCAGTCTACAATTATGTAACCTCATATGTCAATGGTTCTATTTTGGTTGAGGTTTTTATGGTTTAATAATATATTCAAGTGGTAAAAATTTCAGAATATTGGGATAGTTCAAAATTAAATTAATGTTTCCAATTCCATTACTTATTCCTTCAATAAATATTTTTAAAAGACTCTATAAAACCCAGGCACTGACCTAAGGACTGAAGAGAAAGGCATAACATGAAGAGATACAGCCCCTAACTTCATAAACCTGACAGTCCAGAGGATAAGGGAGATCCCCCAAAAGCACTGTGAATGTCAGGAAAAGACATACAGGAGCCGTGAGAGTATTGAACAGGGTGGTTGTGTGGGAGTGCTATGCAGAACAAGCCCTGAGAGATGCGTAGAAGGCAAGACTTAGCTAAGTAGAAGGGCAAGGATTGAGGATGGGGAATGGTAAGAAGGGCCCTTCCTGAAAGAGGGACTAGCATATTTAAGGATCCTGAGGCGAGAAATGACATGGCAAATTCAAGGTAAGCCAGAAGACTTCAAATGCAATATTCGTGCTTATTTTATTGATTCATTGGTATGTTATCATAGTGCCTAGCACTCAAATTACCTATTGGATGAATGTGGCTGAAGGATAGATAATCAGAAAATTAGTACCAAATGATTCTACAGAGGTAAACAAGAACCAGACATGCAGAGTCTCATAGCTTAAGAACGTTGAATTTTATCCTAAGGACAATGGGAAATCCTTGAAGGTTCTATGCAGGAGACTAGCATATCCAGAAAAAAGTATTTTCCTATCATCATATTTCTATAAAATATGCACCATCATTTTTATATGATATTTAAAAAAACAAATGCTATTAATTAACTTATAGATACAAAATTGAAGAGACATGTTCTGATTATCAGCCAAGTTAAAATATAAAAAAATTGTATATTACAGTTAATGAAATATAATGTGTGGAGAATGGATTAAAAGTGGGAAGCCATGTGTATAGAGCAACTAGTTAGAAGGATATTAGCATGGCTGCTTCAGTGGCAAAAAGTCAGAGGCATTGTATGGATGGTGGTATTGTTTATGGAGCTGGAAATCTATATACATAAAAAGGCAGCTACCGTAATGGCCATAAGACCTTACAGTTACTATGATGCTCACCGTGGCCAGCGAACCTCCCGATCAGGGGGTGGGACCAATGTCCAACCTCACGGCCCTTCCCCCTGGCCGACCATACCCCTGATGGGCCTCCACCATCCTGATCGGACTGCAGCCCCTACCCTTGGCCGGCTCCACCCCTGATCGCCCTCCACCCCAATAGGAGGTGGGGCTGGCCAGCCAATCTCCTGCAGCCTCTCCCCCCACCCAGCCCCACCTCAGATCAGACCCCCAACCCTGATCAGGGGCAGGGCTAGCCAGCCAACCACCCATGGCCCCTCCTCCAGGCTGCTGGCCCCTGATCAGCACCCCCTCCACCCATCCCATTTGGGGGTGGGGCCAGCTGGCCCACAGCCCTTTCCAATGGCCGGTCCAGCCCCCAATCGGGGGCGGGGCCCACTGGCCAATGGCCCACAGCAGTTCTCCCCAGCTTGCCTAGCCCTGATTTGGGGCCCTGATTGGGCCCCAATCCAGGTGGGCCAGCCAGCCAACCTCCTACCACCCCTTCCTCCCTACAAGCCCAGCTCCCATTGGCCCTGATTGGGGCCAGGCTGGCCAGACCCCACCCGGGCACAAATTTGTGCACTGAGCCTCTAGTATTATTATTAAAGCCTTGAAGAGAAATCCAGGCTAGAGATATAAATGTGTGATTCATCAGCATATAGATAATGAATGAAGTCATGGGAGCAAAAGAGATTTCTCTTACCCCTAGGGCAGCAGTTTTAACTAGGGACAATGACTCCAGCTGCATTGCTGAGGTTGAATTGGAGACGGTTGTGATGGGAGAGACTGAAACAAATCAAAAGCTTCTTGGCCCGGATGGTATGGCTCAACAGCTGAGCCTCAACCTATGAACCAGGAGGTCACAGTTCAATTCCTGGTTGAGATTCACATGCCTGGGTTGAGATCCCACAGATAGTGCAGAGGTAAAGTGAATGAATTGGCTCGGGGGTGGGGGGCTGCTATGAAGTGTAATTATTCATAGGATCTGGGAGCTCAAGCTCTACAGGTAGACAGACTTGAATTCCTGTGTTGGCCCCAGTGGCTACTGGCTGAGAGATCTTGAACTCGACATTTAACAACCCTGAGTCTTGGTTACCTCATCAGTAAATTGAGCATAATATTTAGCTTCTAAAAGTGCTTTAGAAATTAAATAACATACAAAAATATCTACAACAGTGCTTGGCATGTGGAAAATAGTAGGTATTTTTATTATCTGTTTTGGTATAGGACAATTTCTTCCAATGTTCATAACTGTATTTATTTTTTTCATTTTTTTAAATATATTTTATTGATTTTTTTACAAAAAGGAAGAGGGATAGAGAGTTAGAAACATCAATCAGCTGCCTCCTGCACACCTCCTACTGGGGATGTGCCCACAACCAAGGTACATGCCCTTGACCGGAATTGAACCTGGGACCTTTCAGTCCGAAGGCTGATGCTCTATCCACTGAGCCAACCAGTCAGGGCTTTTTTTCACTCTTCTATCCAATATTTATTTGACCCAGCTATGTGGGAGATATTGGTAACCATCTGGTTCTATCATATTTCTGCATCTCTTATTCTAATCATCTGAGTAGTAACTAGGTGCTATTTCTCAATTTTTTTTTCTATGTTCCCTGTACTGTAGTCTTTCATGTCTCACCCTCCATTCTGGACTGAAGAATCAGCAAGTCTCCCCATGCATATCAGCAAAGAGTCATAGATGCTTTCTTCTTAACAGAACAAATCAAAGGACATGAGGAAAACAGATATGAGGCAAGGTATAGAGGACCCACATTTGAACCAAGAACTCATTTTTTTTTTTTTTGCAGAACTTGCATATTAAAAGAGAAAAGTAATTTCTACATCAGAAAGAGTCAATTCCTCAAATTGATTTAAATCTCTTTTTCTGCTGTACCTGCGGGAGTGGGGGGGGGGGGGATTGCATCATTAGTGATTCTCTTTTTCTACCATTTGTAATTTTAATCCTTACTCCTACCTTTCTTCCCTCAGGGATTTAGTCCTCTTTGATACCATTTTGTTATCATTTAAAGGCTTAGAAACAAAATCATTTTGAAACTATCTATCTATAATAATAAAAATGTAACATGCTACTTAGACTGGACATCCTTCCAGACGAAGCTGAGGCTGCAAGGGAAGCCAGTGTCCAAGGTGCCTGCTGGCGGCTGGAGGGAAGCCCAGGTTCCGGGTGCTGGAGGGAAGCCGGTGCCGGCAGCCAGGGGAAGGAAGGCCTACTCTTGCACCATTTCATGCATCAGGCCTCTAGTATACATATATATAAAAACCTAATATGCAATGTGTCCACTTGGGAGTTTGACCTGGAAACTGGGAATTCAATCACTCGCTATGACATGCTCTGACCACCAGGAAGTGGTGCAGAACAAAGGAAGGCCCTGCCTGGCAGCCAGCAGTTGCTAGGGGACCTACCCATGCATGAATTTTGTGCACTGTGCCTCTAGTTCTTAACACTTTTATTTTTCTCCACTTGGCTTTAACACCAATTTTTAAATTCTTGCCCACAATTTCCTGTAGGAAAATGCCCTTGCTACAGAATAAATCATCATGAGTTAGATATGTATTATTGAGTTGTTTCTAGATTCCTCTTTGTTTACTTGTTTTAGAAAATTCTTCAATCTGCAGCTATCTTCTAATTGATCACTTATTCAGCTAGGATTTGACTACTTTGAAACTATTCCCTTTTATTTATTTTATTTTTATCTTCCTCTATTTTGTGTATGCCAGTAGGATATCAGGGACAATATCCTAAATGTCACTATTCTAGTTGAAAAAGACCCCTGTTTCAGAGCTTCCTATTGTATCTTGCTCCCTGCAGAGCACCCAGAATCTCATGTGAAAATGGAGATCTTTCATCAGTTCCTTCATTAACGAACACACACTACAGAATTAAAACCAACATTACATTTCTTGTATTCAGTGAATCTTTTACTGGGAATATTTTTATGTAATTTCAGCATTTCATGTCTTTGTTAACTGTGGAAGTTTATAATTTAGTTGGGAAAGACAGAACACCATAGAATGATTCAGAAAAATAAAGTCCAAAATAAAGTCCATAAAAATAAAGTCCAAATTTGAAGAGCAAAATTGAATATGCAAATCAAAGGAGATGTAGAGCAAGTATGTGTTTCTAATCTACTAGGAAGAAGTAGAAATATTTAAAATACATGAAAAACTCTGTTAGGCATTTAACAAACAATAAAAGTAATTTTGATTCTTACAGAGTAGGCAATAAAGTGGAGGTTTCAATTGAAACTTAGAGACCAAAGAAATAGTTTGAGAACCAATTTATTCTCAATGCAAACAATATTCTACAACATCAGATGCTTCTACATTGGTTTCAATTATCTGCTTATCTGGATATTTTTTCCTGACAAATATTTAGTTGATATATACCTCTTGAAAATAGGAAAGAAAGTATAGACAAAGAAGTTTGCCTGACAGTGGGTGACAACTTCAAAAGGGGAACATATTTCTTTATACCTTTCATGGAACAAAAGTGTTTGGGACTGATGATAGTCCATCATAATTCCATTTCCACATGTGAAATTGTCCCATAGTCAGGGCCCTCTATATTTTTTAGAGGAAATATTTTTAAAAAGCTGGTACAATTTTAATTTGGAGATTACTTACAAAAACTTTCCAAACATTATATGTTTTATTCATTACAAAATGTATAAACTGACTTTTTAAAAATATCTTTATTGATGGAAACCAAAATGGCAGCATAGATAAACACCTGAAATTGCCGCTTCACACAACCACTTTAAAACTACAATGAAGAAAAAGGGTGGACACCACCCAGAACCACAGGAAGGCTGGCTGAGTGGAAATTCTATAACTAGAAGGAAAGGGAGAAGCACACTGAGACTCAGAGGAGGTGCAGCAGTGAAGTGCAGAGGTACGGAGCTGTGCACACTCAGAGAGGGCTGACAACTAAGGACACGGTTGTTTTTTTCAATCCAGAGGGAGTCACAAACTCCCGGTGGCTCTGAACTCCAGTTCTGGATCAGTTTCTAGGGATCCAGACTCACACGGGAGAAACTGGACTGTCTAGCATGGGAGGAACTCCAGAGCGGCTTTCTCTCAGCGGTGGTTGCAGCAATTACCACGGGACTCTGAGACCCAGGGCCTCTTAGGGTTGGGCTGAAGTTCAGCCATAGCTGTTTGCTCCACCTTGTTGATTCCCCGAGATCCCACCCTACCCAAGCTGTGTGCAGAGACTTTGCATATAAAAGACTGGGTAGCCTCAGGCAGAGGCTAAATTAGCACCTCCTTAGAGACCCAAGAGCCAGTGTACCCAGTGATCAGAGTGGGACCATCCAGATTACAACTGCTCAGATCCATAAGAGACATACTTAGGGGGCAGAATCAGTGAGAACCAAAGTCCCACTGAAGCAAGTCACCATAAGGGTGACTCCAGCACAGAAGTTCTCCCATCATAGACACAGCTGATTCTCACAGCCAATTGGCCTCGAGGTCAATTCCTCCCAGTGATACCAACAACAATCAAGGCTTAGCTACAACAAGACTGTGCACAAAGCCCACAAAGGAGTGCACCAAGAGTGTCCACCTCAGGTAATTGGGGAGGCTGAGCCACTAGGACCTATAGGACACCTAGCACAGAAAGCCACTCTATCAACCCAGGGAAGCAGCTAAAGTGCAGATACAAAGAAACAGGTCACAAATGACAGAAATGGAGGAAAGCAAACTACTGGATATAGAGTTCAAAACCACAGTTATAAGGTTTTTCAGGAATTTTCTAGAAACTGCTGATAAATTTAGTGAGACCCTCAAAGATATGAAAAAGGACCAGCTAAAAATTAAGCCTACACTGAATGAAATAAAGAATAATATACAGAGGTCCAACAGCAGACTAGAGGATCCTAAGAATCAAGTCAAAGATTTGAAATATGAAGAAGCAAAAAACACCCAAATGGAAAAGCGAAAAGATAAAAGAATCCAAAAATATGAAGATAGTGTAAGGAGTCTCTGGGACAACTTCAAGCTTTACCAACATCAGAATTATAGGGGTGCCAGAAGAATAGAGAGAGCAAGATATTGAAAACCTATTTGAAGAAATAATGACAGAAAATTTCCCCTACCTGGTGAAAGAAATGGACTGACAAGTCCAGGAAGTGCAGAGAATCCCAAACAAAAGGAATCCAAGGAGAAGCACACCAAGAAACATCATAATTAAAATGTCAAGGGCAAAAGACAAAGGGAGAAGCCTAAAAGCAGCAAGAGAAAAGCAGTAAATTGTCAGCTGATTTCTCAACAGAAACTTTGCAGGCCAGAAGGGAGTGGCAAGAAATATTCAAAGTGATGAATAGCAAGAACCTACAACCAAGATTACTTTACCCAGCAAAGCTATCATTCAGAATTGAAGGTCAGATAAAGAGTTCACATACAAGAAAAAGCTAAAGGAGTTCATCACCACCAAACCAGTATTATATGAAATGCTGAAAAGTATCCTTTCAGAAGAGGAAGAAGAAAAAAAAGTAAAGATAAAAATTATGAACAACAAATACATATCTATCAACAAGTGAATCTAAAAATCAAGTGAATAAAAAATCTGATGAACAGAATAAACTAGTGAATAGAATAGAATCAGGGGCATACAAAGGGAGGGGACTGACAATTCTCAGGGGGAAAGGGGTGTTTGGGGTGCGAGAAAAGACTGTACAAAAATCGTACACCTATGGATGAGGATGGCGGAGGGGGGGTGGTTAGGGCAGAGGGTGGGGTGGTAACTGGGAGGAGGGGAGCTATGGGAGGAAAAAAGAGGGATAACTGTAATAATCTGAACAATAAAGATTTTAAAAAATAATAAAATAAAATATCTTTATTGTTTCACAGAGACCTTACTGATTTCCCATAAGAAAGGATAAATCATTAATTGTGTGGTTGAGTTATATGGGACAATTTTTACCAAGGTTCCCAGGGTCAAAGATATGCTGAGTGGAAGCAAAAGAAAGTTGTGGAATAGCTCAACAGGAAACAGAATAAAAAATTCTTAGAAATGTCCAGGCTTTAAACAAAAAATAACTGGAAAGTTAAATAAACTTTATTCTTTATGAAAAAAATGTGTATAGTCTATTGGAGAAAATAATCTTGACTTAGCGAAAAGCCTCAATTAGAGAATAATTTCTCCAGAGTGTAGTTTTAGTCATTTCAAGCACAAAGTAAAAAACATAATGAGAAATTGATCAGTAAAATCACATTAGATTTTGAAATGTTATAATTTATTACAATATAACAACATGAATTTATTACTAAATAAAGAAGATAAAGACATACTGCAAAAATTCTTATTTCATTAATCACTTGGTTTTGAAAAGGATTGCATTTCCTCATACTTGTGAATAAAACTTGAAATTTAAAAATTAAAAAAAAGGAGAAACAAGATGGCGGCATAGGGTAGACACTGTAAATGCAGACGTGAACAACTATTTCAGAAAAACCACGAAAAGAACACACGGACACCACTCGCACCCACAGGAAGGCTGGCTGAGTGAAAATCCTACAACTAGAGAAGAGTCTGAGACTCAGAGGAGTGGCGGAAGCAAAGTACAGAGGTACGGAGGTGTGCACACGCGGCTCGGGGAAGGGCTGGCGCTGGGGGACGTGGTTCTTTTCCAAAACGGAGAGAGCCACAAGTCCCCAGCGGCTCTGAACTCCAGTTCCAAGCGAGTTTCTAAGGACCCAGACACCCAGAGAAGGGGGACTGACTGGCACCAGGAGGAATTTCAAAGCGGGTTTCTCTCAGCGTTGCTTGCAGCAATTACTGTGGGACACAGAGACCTGGTGTCTCTCAGCACAGGGCTGAAAAGCGCCATAGCTACTTGCTCCTCCCTGCCCTGCAAACTCCCCGAGGCCTCGCCCCTCCCAAGCTGCGTCAGAGGCTTTTGCAGATAAAAGACTGAGTAGCCTAAGGCACAGGCCTAATCAACACCTCCTTAAAGATACAGGAGCCAGCCCCCACCCAGTGGCCAGAGTGGGACTAACCTAAACAAAACAGATCCACAAGGAACACACTCGGGGCAGATGCAGTGAGCATAAAAGCTCCACTGAAACAACTCTTGCCCCATAAGGGTGTCTCCAGCACAGAAATTCTCCCACTGTAGACACAGCTGACTCTCAT
>PVJC01035219.1:0-18376 GCA_004026665.1 Murina feae
TGCGCGCGCCTCCGTACCTCTGTACTTTGCTTCCGCTGCTGCTCTGAGTCTCAGACTCTTCTCTGGTTGTAGGATTTTCACTCAGCCAGCCGTCCTGTGGGTGCGAGTGGTGTCCGTGTGTTCTTTTCGTGGTTTTTCTGAAATAGTTGTTCACAGCTGCATATACGGTGTCTACCCTATGCCGCCATCTTGTTTCTCAAGAGAGCCAATCTTTCAAAGTAAGTAAATAAACAGAACTCAATATATGAATTTAAAAGCAAATTGCACAAAGCTGGAGAGAGAATTAGAGAACTGGAAATTATGTCAGTAGAAAATTAAATACAGAAAGAAAAAATACAGAAAATCCTTTTAAAATAAATTTGGAACAAGGAACATTTGATATGTGAACAAAGAAAACCTAATAAGGTGTTAGGTAGATTTAAGCCCAAATATATCAATAATTACAATAAATATAAGTTTATTAAATATATCAATTAAAATAAATTATCAGATTGGATAAAACAAAGTTTAACTCTATGATGCTTCAAGAGATACAGCTCAAATATATAGATACAAACAATGTGAACATGAAAGCACTTTTTAAAAAGATATACTATGCAAGCACTGACCAGATGAGAGCCAATGAAGTTACACATAATATCAACTTAAACTCAAAAGCAAGAAGCATTAATAAAGAGGGTTATTTTATAATAATGAAAGGGTCAATCCACCAGGAAGACATGACAATTTCAAATTTATATGCACTTAACACATTGCACACCAGTAGTGTTATTGCTAGCTTTACCCAGTGGCCAGATAAGTTTCTATTGAGCGAGTATAAAAAATGTTTTACAAAGTATCATACTTTAAAAAGAAATTAGCTTATAAGAACATGTAATAAATAACTTTAAAATGCAGTGGGTATTTCATTTTAAGGCCTGTCTTTAACATTTATGTAAAACACTGTAATATGAAAACATGAGAATGCAATGGTTAATAATATAGGGTTAAAATATGCAAAGCAAATATTTATACAAATAGAAGGCAAAACAGATGCAATTATAGCCAAAATAGAATAACTTAACAAATGTTTATTCAAAATGGATAGAATAAACAAAAATATTAGTAAATGTATAGAAGATTTGAGCTACATGTTGAAATCTCAACAATTCCCAAGCATCAAAAACTTAGATTATAGTCTGTATTCTATTACTACAGTGGAATTCAGCCTCAATAGGGGAAAGTTAAAAATTCCAGGTACCCTTTTAAATAACCTATGGGTCAATAAGAAATAATAGAAATTAGAAATTTTTTTAAATGAATAAAAATATAACATCAAAATTTATGAGATTAGCATCAAAGCCGTGCTCAGAGGGAAAGTTGTACATTTAAATGCACATGAAAGAAAGGCTAAAAATCAATTACTAAAGTCTCCATTTCAAGAAATTTTAAAAGAACAGCAAACTAAACCCAGAGAAGGAAGAAACAAAGCTTCAACGCTTATCTAGGCAAGAGCTGTGAATGTAGCTTCTGTCTAATGGCTAAACTCCAATGAGATTCACAAGTGACCCAAAATTTTTTGAGAGAATTGTATCAGCAAAAACTGCCAGCCTAAGCTGAAAGGCACAGAGCTAGAACTAAATTAAAGGAGTCCGTTTGACCCCCAAAATTCTACTGGCAGGAATAAGGCTGTGAAAACTACTCTGCTGCAAACATGTACTACCTTTCACAGAAAAGGATGACCCTGGGCGGAAACAAGAGGCCGCGGGGCAGAGCCAGGCACTAGGAAGAGTCATTTCCAGCCTCACAGAGGCACTTGCAACATTTGCTGAGCTAGACTCTGACTTGCTATGGACCAGTGAATCCTTTGTGCCTCCCTCCCCCCCCCTTTTAAAGAGGAATGTCTACAGTGATCAGCCTATACCCATCCTGCCATTCACAGGGAGCAGGTGACCTTCTCTTTGGTTTCATAGATCTGAGGATGGAGCTGACCTTGAGGAACTGTGTTTGAAGAGCCTGCCTTGGGAGCCAACCGGGCAGAGGAAGAGGTGAATATAGCTGGAGGCAAATCAGGAGTTGAAAAGGATTTGGGGTTTTTGTTTGTTTGTTTATTTTGCTTGTTTATATGGAAGAGAATTGAGCCTCCAATCAAGGGCCAGGAAAGTTTACTCTGCCTCAAGGAAGGGACTAAAAAGCCACAAGGCTGGTATGGGTACTGGAAAGGATGAAGACAGACCAGACTTCAACCCTGAGCTCCGAATTGGTACTTCCAAGTAACCTATTCCACATTCTTCCTGGGGTACCTCAAGGGCATCTCAATTCAACATTTCCAGGATCAGGCCTCATTGGGTAGCTTCCACCTCAAGATAGCAAGATTCTCTACCCAGTTTCATGAAGCAGAAATCCAGTCACAGCCTTTGATTCCTTCCTCTTCCTAGCCTCTCATTTCCTGATCGGTCACCAAGACCAGAAGATCTTACTTCCTAAACAAGTATAAGATCAGCTCACTCCCTCCACCACTCTGCCAGGGACCAAGTCCAGGCTGCCAACAGCATAGCCAGCCTCAGGAAGCAGCCAAGCCGCTGGCCGGCCTGGACATCAAGGCCGGCTCCCACACACAGCCAGCAGCCCGTTCCATTCCAGATGCAAGTCCCACTGCGGCTTTCCCTGCTTAAACCACTAAGAGGCCTCTTGGAATGAGGATCAAAGTGTTAACCTGGCCCAGTGGACACTCCGTGGCCTCCCTGCCGGCGTCTCCAGCCCCCTTGCCCCTTTCCCTCTAGCCTTGCCGGCCAGCCTCCTCTCAGCCCCAGGTGACATGCCTCTCCCCCATGGGCCTCTGCACAAGCTCCCCTCTTCTTCCTCACCCAGACCCACCCCTTCACCTGGTAAACGCCTGCCAGGCATCAGATTTGGGTTCCATGCAGCTTTCGCCGAGTTAATGCACACTTCACTGAACAGTGCTCCTGCCTCCAGCATCCTGTCTCCCTCTGCACATGAAGAGACAGACCAAGAGAACTAAAGAGAAACAGTCTCAGAGCTGGGGACAGGTCCCTCCCACTGAGGGAACAGGAGGCCCCATTCATGTCAGGTTAATGGAAAAGAGAACTATCAAGAAAGTACAGCTACTCGGAAAATTCTGACACTAAGAGGAAGCAGAGAAGTGCAATGCTGTGATTAGGGGTTCCTTCTTCTTAACTTCCTTCCCACATCTGTCTCTCTTCCCCCTCATTGTTTCCACCTTCCCTGCACCCAATAGCTAACCTGTCTCAGGTCAATACTCCACAAGGAAGCAGCTTGAACGATCCTGCCCATAGATGTGAAAATTCCCTGCAATAAACATGTCAAGGGTAAAATAAGACGATGCATTTTCCCAGCCCTGCCGAGCTCCACGTGAAAGGCCAACGTCTGAGCAAGGAAGCCGAGGATGCGAGCCACCTTGCCTGGCGGAACCGTCTGAGGTCCAGATTGAACAGAGCGGGTGGTGGAACTAAAGGCGTCGTTCTCCCAGGGCCACAAAACTGCTCAGCTCCTTCCAGCCTCCTCCCCTGCCGGTGCCTCCCGCAGAGGCTCTGAGGAACTCTGAGGCTGACTGCTGAGAAATGCACTTTCTTGCCCCCATTAAAAGCACCTACATAGTACTTGCTGGGCGTTCCTCCACCAGAGGACAGATGCCCGGGGGCCGATGTCCCTGGGGCTCTGGAAGCTGTCCCTTTCCTAGCACTGCTGTGCCAGGCCAACAGACATCCCATTTCCAGGGGTGGGTTAAGGGACAGGACCTCCTTGTCAGAATCTCTTTCATCACGGCAGCTCCACTCATGCTTCCTGTGGTGGCTCTTGGTCTTTTGACTTTCTTAAGCAGAGGGTCTCAAAGATCTCTCTCCCCAGCCCAAGCCAGTTTGGCTCAGTGGCAAGAGTGTCAGCCTGCCGACCGAGGAGTCCCAGGTTCCATTCTGCTGAAGGGCATATACCCAGGCTCGATCCCTGGCCCTGGTCAGGGCATGTGGGAAGGCAATCAGTCGATGTATCTCTCTCACATCAATGTCTCTTTCTCTCTGAATCCCTTGTACTCTCTCTAAAAATCAATGGAAAAATAGCCTCAAGTGAGGATTTGAAGAAAAAAAGATTATTCTTAGCAAAGTACCTTAGTACTTGTGTTCAAATACCAATTGCACTTTGTTGTTCCATCAATGGCCAGCACCTTCTCTACTGGACTTCCCTGATGTTAGAAGCACAGAGACCAGCAGCCAGCCCAGTGAGCTTCTCTGCCCAAGTGGCTGTGGCCACCACAGAATTTAGAGTTTGCTGACAGGGACATGGCCACAGAAGACACAGGGCCACAGAGCTGAGAACTTCCGGGCGCCTGCACCTTGCAGAGCCAGTTACTGGAACATCTGTGAATGCCCATCCCA
This sequence comes from Murina feae, assembly GCA_004026665.1. Taxonomy (NCBI): domain Eukaryota; kingdom Metazoa; phylum Chordata; class Mammalia; order Chiroptera; family Vespertilionidae; genus Murina; species Murina feae. The sequence goes on from PVJC01035219.1 coordinate 4,392, forward strand.
AGGGGGCACATTCCCCTAACTTAGCTGCAGTCTCCCCTACTCTCTGGTGTTCCTGTACCAATTACGGCTCCCGCGTGGCCCCTGTAGGTCTTCCAGTCAATGACACCTGCTACCGGGTTCTGGACTTCAGGGGACATACATGTGTCTTTAACTCATTCGTTCCTGGTTCCTCCCCTAGCTTTACACCTCACCACCCCACCACCACCTCCAGACAAAACGACCACATGGGCCCAGCTGCTCGGTGGCTGAGTATCGACCTATGAACCAGGAGGTCACGGTTCAATTCCCGGTCAGAGCACATGCCTGAGATGCGGGCTTGATCCCCAGTAGGTAGCGTGCAGGAGGCAGCCGATCAATGGTTCTCTCTCATCAATGTCTCTATCTCTTCCTCCCTTTCCCTTCCTCTCTGAAATCAATAAAAACGTGGTTTTTTTGTAAATGAGCCACATGGCCCTGGTCAGTTCTTCTCAGTGGTTAGAATATAGGCCAGTAGGGTCATGGGTTCAATTCCCAGTCAAGGGCATGTACCTCGATTGTAGGTTCGATCCTCAGCCCATCAGGGAGGCAACCAACAGATGTGTCTCTCTCGTCAATGTTTCTCTCTCTCTCTCTCTGAAAATCAATGGAAAAAATATCCTCTGGTAAGAAAAAAAAAAAGTCACATGTAACAGGGCCCAGAAACAAGCCTCTTGCCCGTGGTCTCCACCTCCCCTCCCCCATCGAACATTCTTCCCACCGCGGAGTAAAACAGACTCGTCCAGCAGTTGAAAGCTGTGCATCAACCTCAGGGCCGTGGAGAACCCTGCTTAGACAAGTCCTTCTCTCCCATCGTCAGAAGCTTTCCAGAGAGATAGATACTCCCCCGGAACTGCGGACACAAAGATTTCACACCATCAATCCCATCAGACAAATGGTCCAAAAAATTAACACACTTGGAGAAATTATAGGGGAATAAAGCATTTATTAACTTACAGTAACATATAAAGATGTCCATCGCAGTTTTGAAAGCTCTTAACCAGGTACAAGTGCAAGAGCAGTAGGTCCCAGCCACTGGGGTCAAACACACTCATCACAAAGCTGAGGGGACGCTATGCTAGGGCTGGTCCTTAGCTGGGGCACGTCCCGGTGAGGCAGGACTCTGCTGGCTGAACTGCAGCAGCACACTGTGGTTTTACATGAGAGAGTGGTGTCCATAAACACCACACCGAGACTGGATTTATGCACATTCGTACATTACGTGGTAGGGATCTGAAATCAAAGCAACCTAAAAAGAAAGGATACCCACGCGTTCTAGACTGAGCAATTACACTCTGAAGCACAGAAGTCACTCTTCCCCCACCTCACTCTCTATCCTACCACAGCCTAGAGCACACAGAGTATATTCTGCACAAGACACAGAGGAGAGTCTCTCATGGACTCGGGAGTGGCCAGCGGGCCACCACTGCAGGGACGCTGGCCCTGTCATCGCCAGGATGTACACGCACTTCCGACCATGCCACACAGGGACCTCAGAGCTCGTTCCTGCAGGAGGCAACAGCAACACCACACTGTCCTCCAACAGCGCACAGGCCACTTCCAGGACCCAAGGGGACGTCCTCACCGCTGTGTAAACACACCTCAGCTGCACTGTGGGCCCCGACTCCGGGACTTCAGAGATGGGCAAACTTGAGAAATTCTGCAGCTTGACAAAAGGCAGCCAATAATTTTTTTTGCCACCAAGATTTAAAAAAAAATTTGCCCCCTATTATCACCTTCATTAAAGGACACCTTATCACCCAAATTAAGAACATAACCTCAGAATAAAAGACAACCCTCTAGGTTGAATAAACTGGACTTTCTAAGTTCTACTTCCTGCACAGAGCCCACTGTGCCCAAGACCTAGCTGTGAACCCCAGGACTCTCACTGCCCCAGGGGACACAAGGTCAAGCCTGATCCCCAAGGTCCCAGGTCCTTATGGCACCCTCATCACTCACTGGGGAAAGGGGCTACAGTCACCAGGACAGTAGCTGACACGTAATAGGGACTGCTCCAGTACCAAGTGCTTCCCACACATTGTCCTTGTAAGCCCTGCGGGGAAGGCACAGCCTCGCTAAGCACTGCCTCCCTGCCCACAGGCCTGCCCAGGCACAGATGCTTCTCTGGGGCAGGGCATGCTCTGCTCAGTCCTGTGCTTGCTGCTCCTCTTCCTACTTCTGTAGGAAATATTCACTTGAAGAATCAATTCATGGAAGATGAAAAAAACTTAAAATGATGGCACTGGCCCTGATAACATTAGGAAACTGCTAATTGTCCTTTCTTCTTAAAAGTATCTGTTTAACAAGCACACACTAAAATTTATCCAATTTCAGAACCGAACATCAAAACTAAAATATCTCTGCCTTAAACGCTTTTCCGGAATACAGCCAGGTATAAATAAATAAATATATAAATAAACAACATGAAAAGGCACAAACGTGACACAGGTGGGTTTGGGAAATACATCCCACACCTCACCCAGGGTGCCAAAGCTGAATTCTGGGAGTTCAACGCTGCCCCCACCCATGCCCACCTTAGCCCATCAGTCCACAGAAGCCATGGCCCAGAGCTCAGGACTACGGAGGCAGTCAGAGGTGCTGCGGCCCAGGCTGGGGGGCTCGGCTCCTTCCCACTGGTTGCCTGTGCCCTTTCCTGAGGAAGGCTCTGGGCTGGCCAGGCAGCAGCCTCAGCTCATGGACGCCCGGGGCTTGGAAACATGATTGTATAAAGTGCTCTGACAGAAAGTTACTGTTCCTATTCTGTAGCCCACTCTTGCCAACAAATGACAAGGAGCTTTAGTAAAGTGTCACTCTAAACAAGCAGAGGGGCTGAAGCAGCTGACTGTTCACACTGTCCTCAGGCTCACGTTAGGCAGCTACGAAGTTTCAGGCAGGCTGACCTCCACATTGTAGGGATTATGCAAAACTCACTAGACACGGCTGAACCCAGGGAGCAACCTGTCCTCCCGAAAGGAAGACATGAGGCCTGGCCCTGTGCAGCCGGAAGGTCGTGCCTGCACGTGGGGGCTCCTGGGCTGGCAGCAATCCCAGGGGCTGCTTTCCAGAAAGTCCCAAACACAGCCACCTTCTAGCCAGGACAGTGCTGGGGAGCTGTGCCAACAGGCCCTGCAGATAGCACCCAAGAGGGCAGGCGCAGAGCACACATAACTAGGCAGCACGGCTCACATAGAGAGCGCCTGAGCTGAAGGGGCAGCAGAAATGAGGGACCCGGGATTGGAAAAGCTGAAAGGTGAGCTAAGCACCACTCCTGAAACTCCTCCTTTAGGGCCCAGGTGTGAGAGCAAGCCCCACCCACAGCCCAGATGTCAGACAACCCACTCATCCCTCACCTACCACCACCCCAGCAGGCCAGGGGGTGACCTGATCTCACCACTATCCACTTAGGTTCTAGGTACGCCACCAAGACATCAGGTCCCAAATGGAAAGGAGCAGTCACCAACCACAGGTGTTTGACACCAGCAGCTGACAGCCCGGCCGCACCAAGGACAGGTGGCTGCCACGCTGATGCGTGCAGGGACTAGGAGGCAGGCAGCACTGCAGGTCTCTTTTCCCACTGCAACTGGCAGTGGATGCTGCTGGGCAGACCTTGATCCAAACGGTGTCTGCAAGTTCCCCAGAGTGAATTGGCAGAAAACTCGGGACCTGTGGCACGATGCCAAGCAGTCAGGTACCAGAACAGGTATAGCGCTGGGAAACGCAGACACTATCTCTTTTGATTGGAAACAAATGCAGGCACTGACTTCGAGATAACACAGCCAATCCTTGCAGCCAGGAACCAGCCTTGACTGAAGACAGTAGGACTCCCCACCACAAGGAGAGAACACTGAACTGGCAAGGAAGGGGTGTGCATACAACATGTGTCACATGTCAACCCCAGGAGCAAGGGACAACCAGCAAGTTCATGAACTGTATTTCTGCACTCCACTTTTTTACCAAAAATTCCCTTTCCATTTGATATCAGAAAGATGAATCAAACAATTAAATTGAGAAGTAAAACCACAGACAGAAGCACAGCTCTGGAAAGTGCTGAGTTCTCCGACCACAGCCTGCACCTGCACACACTTCCAGGCCCACTCATCCATCTGCAGCTGGGAAAATCCAAAACAGACACCGAGGAAGAATAACATGAAGTTCTGTATGAGCCTCTCAGCTGACAATGACCCAGAGACTGTCCGATGTCCAAGACCTGAGATGGAATTACAACCCAGAAGAACACGGCCGTCTGCCTAGCAACAGCCAAATACGATCTGTCAGCACAGGATGGGCTCACAGGGGCAAGAAGCAGGTCCAGCTTCCCCGCAGATCACCTCCTTCCACGCTGCAAACCGCTGCTGCACTGCCTTCTACTCATACAGCAGGAACTTTTTTATGGGGTCTGGCAGCGGCAGCGAGGGAATCAGATGGAGTCGGTACTTGCCAAGAGCTCTTCTCACGGCCACACGACACAGATTCAGCAAAGCCCTGGGAACACCTGGGAGGCCATGGGAAGGAGAGACAGAGGAGAGAGATTAATTCCTCTTCCAACTCTGAGAAGCAAAGGCTGGCTGCGACTGACAGGCATAGATGCTCACTGCCAACTTCCCAATTTTAGAGCGAGGATCACGAGCTGTGGTTAAAAGGGCCTTGCTCCCAGCTCCTTCTGTCTGCAAAGGCAGGGAAATCCTCACTGCCTGGGGCACCTGCTCAACTGTGTTCAATTCCCCACACAGAGAAGTCAGAGCTGACCACTGAAAGCCCCGGCAGCTGTAAACGCTGCCTCCCACCCTCTGTTAGGGTTTGCTCTGGATCAATCCCAAAAGCCCACAGGGGTCTGGGAGAGCGGCTGAACAACAGGTGAGGTGAGGAAGACAGGTTGACAATTTTGCTCCGGGTCAAAAAGCCTCGCCATGTCTCTGACTTGGGCAATAGGCATGAACTTAGACAGCTTAATTCTATCAGAACAGCTCCAACCACCAGGTCTCCAGGGAAGGCCCACAGGAGCACGTATCACTGACAGCTCCACAGAACCCAACAACCAAATACAACAAACTCAACTTTGTACAAGGTGAGGGCCAGCTGTCAACCCAGATGCCCAGGACTCAGGCAGCAATGAGGCCGGGCACGGGCAGATCAGAGGGCACAGTGCCTGAACAGGACACTTGAGATAAATTCCAAGCCCCAGAGAGCCTCTGACAAGACCCAGCCCCATCAACTGCAGAATCTGGCTGTCAACATATTAATTCATTAGCAAAATCTTTGTGCGTAAATAAGCAAATGATGGACTTATTCTAACACAAGTCAGACTTGTCACACGATCCCAAACCAAAGAAAATGGGAAACCCTAAAAGATGGGCTTACAATTTGCTCAAGGCAAACATTTAAAAATCAAATTAGAGCCCTAGCTGGTTTTGCTCAGGGATTAGAGCATCAACCCGGGGACTGAAGTGTCTCAAGTTTGATTCCGGTCCAGAGCACGTACCTGAGTTGCAGGCTCAATCTTCAGCTCCAAATGGGCTGCGTGCAGGAAAGCAACCAACTGATGTGTCTCCCTCACATTGATGTTTCTCTCTCTGTATCTCTTCCCCTCCTTTCCACACTCTAAAAATCAATGGAATGCATACCCTTGGGTGAGGATTTTTAAAAAGATGTCTTATAAAAACTAAATAGAAATGGAAGAATTTGGGGTCACAAATCGGAGCAAAGGGGGAAAATAGATATAATTTCAGGAGCTTTGAGAACATGTACTTTTATAGATTTCCTGGTATCAGCTCTTGGTATCTAGGAATTGTAAAGAGAAGACCGATCTGGAAGACCATTCTGGAAAAGACCTAGCCCTAACCGAAGATTGTGACCATGTGCTTAGTAGGAGGTTTTGGTTTTTAATTGCTACAACTTGGTTCATTCAAGTGCCCCAAACAGGCAGCAAGTCAGAGCTGAATTCGGGCCGCTTACTTCTGGCCTCTTTAAAGACCTGAAGGGCCTCGGGGTCCACCTTCCTTCTGCCTCTGGACTCTGGGCCCAGGGACTCCCACTTCACCAGGTTCAGGTTGGCTCCAAACTCCACGAGCAGACTCACAAAAGCCGCCTCGCAGCCGTGACGCAGGACGGCATCCATGACGCACCCAGGGGAGCCCCTGCAGAAACCCTGCGTGTTGACGGGCCCGTTGCAGTTGAAGTCGGGGTTCGCCCCTGCCTGGAGCAGCAGCTTGAAGCACTGGAGGTTGTGGTAGGCTGCGCTGATATACAAGGGGCAGACCACCAAGGAGGTGAGACGCCGGGAAAAGGGCGGCCGGATGTCAGGAAAAATGTGGTGGTTGATGTCGACGTCAGCCCCATACCTACAGGGGAGACACGGTGATGATTAGACCTTGCAGGGGACTAATGGTGTCAACAGATTCCCACACACCCCAAGAAGATGGGCCTGAACCCCATGAGCACTGGGAGCCACTGAAGATACCACAGGTCACATCAGTCTCATTACTCCAGCAAGTAAGCAGTAGTTAGGAACCTATTACCCACTCACAAATTTGTAAGAAAATTCTCTCAAATCTTCAAAGATCCAACAATCCCACAGCTAAACTACTAAAAAAAAGGAAAACTTCCAAATTTATCTTATGAGATCACCAAACAATATTCCCCAAACCTGATAAAGGCCACACCATAAAGAAAAACTACCAACTAACTTCACTTATGTTAGCAAAGAGAATCCAAAAACATTAAGAAAGCAACATATCAGGACCTCAGGGGGATTACTGCAAGGATGCCAGGGTAGTTCCAATATTAGAAACGCTATTGATGACCCGTCATATTCAGAGAACTAAGGGGAAAATCATGTTTGCCTCTACAGATGCAAAAGAAAAGGCACATGATAAAACTCAACACTTATGCATGTTTAAAAACTCTAATAAGACAGTAAGTGATAGATGTTTCCTTAACACAGTAAGAAAGACTTCCTGGCCCCAGAAGTCAGGAAACACTTGGCTTTCCCACTGAAGCCAGGAGCAACGCACACTCCTACCTTCTGTAAATAAAGGTATTAGTGCAATTAGACAAGAGGAAAAATGAGCTTATTACGATGGGAAAGGAAGAGGTAAACCTTCCTGTTTTCAGAGGCCATGACTGTGTCTGGAAAGCCCTAAATAACTACTGAAAATACAACTAACAAACAATGAGCTTTAATACAGTAGCAAGTTGTAAAACAACAGCCTTCATATATACAAACAAAAACAAGTCCAAAGATAAAGTGGGAAAGACCGCATTCACGAAAGCAAAATCAGTGTCAAAGTGAGATAGCTAAGCATACACTTAGTAGTGTGCCCAAGATTTGCATGAGGATTATAAAGTTGACCCTTGAAGGTGGGTTTGGACCACATGGGTCCACTTATACACGGGTCTTTTTCAGTATTCAGTTGGCCCTCTATATCTCTGGGGCTTCATAGCTACAGATTCAACCAACCAGTTTGAATACAGCATTCTGATCCATAGGTAGAAATCTCAGTTGGGAGGGGCAACTGTATGCATTGTTCTATGTCACTTTATAGAAGGGACTTCAGCATCTGTGAATTTTGGTATCTGTGAGGGTCCTGGAACCAACCCCTCCACCCCCGGGGATATTGAGGTACTACTACAGTTTAAGTTTTGGAGGACTCAAAGTTACACTCAGATTTTAGACAGCACCCCTGACTCCCAGGGTCAACTGTATATTGATTTATAGACTTGACTCTAAACCACATAAATATACAGAGTGGGCAAAAGTAAGCTTACAGTTATAATACAAAAATTAATAATAATACAAAAATAAACACTTTTGCATACTCACAACTATAAATCTACTTTTCCCACCTGTGTGTTGTCAAGTGTATCCTATATAATAAAAACCTTATATGCTAAGTGTCCCAACTGTTCGACCATTCGCTATGATGCACACTGACCACCGGGGGCAGACACTCCAACCGGTAGGTTAGCTTGCTGCTGGGATCTGGCCAATTGGGACTGGGTGAGACAGGCTGGACACACCCTGGAGCCCTCCCACAGACCCTCCTCAGCCCTGATTGTGTACCAGTGGGGTCCCTGAGCCTGGCCTGCACCTCTTGCAATCTGGGACTCCTCAAGGATGCTGGAGAGCCGGTTTTGGCCTGATCCCTACAAGCCAGGCTGAGGGACCCCACCAGTGCACGAATCTGTGCACAAATCTGTGCACCAGGCCTCAAGTTGTTACATAAAGAGCAAGCCCTAAAAACTGAAAGCAAAAGAAACACCTGAATCCAACTATGAACCAGCTGGTGCCATCAGGGATACTACACATCCAGACAGCCACCTTGCTGGGTGCATCAGTCACCTGGAAGGATGAGGACAGGAAGCACAGGGAGGTTCATACAGCCCCAGTGGGCTGCTCAGGGGTCCCTGAGCTAATCCCTAAGGCCGTCTCAGAGCCTCCTCTGCTCACTCCCAGTGGCAGCCCAGGAAGTAGGAAATGATCTCACCCGGGGTGGGCATGTACCAGCCACTCTCTCAAGGACTCTACTGAGAGAGCCTTCAGGGCCCCCACAAGGACTGGCCTTGTCACGGTGTTCAGGGACACGTTCTGTCAGGCATTTGGGGTTTTCCTAAGCTAAGCACAAGCTACCAACCCGGGTCATTTTACTCTAAGCAGGGGCCGCTGACTACAGCGGGAAGGGAGACCTGCTCAGGACGTCAGCATCCTGGCCAAGTGAAGAGGGTGCCTGGTCTGGGGTGGGTGAGGGGCATGTGTGGGAAGGGGCAGTGGTAATAAGAGATGGTGGTAAAGTATACCTTTCCACAAAACAATCATTAATAGAGACTGGGTTACAAAATAAGTAAATGTGTTAAGGACAGGGAAACCAGGTCTCTCTGGTAGGAAAAGAGAAGCTGGAGGCATCCACGTGAACACCTGCCTGCTGATGTTCACAGACAGAGAAACACAGGTCGAATGTGTGTGAGTGACCGCGCTCTGCACAGTAGGAGGCCTGGCAACAGTGACCCCACACGCAGTAAGCACTCCTCGTGTCTAATCTTGGTTTCTAACACATTCTCCACTCAAAGAAACCACGACTCAGATTCCAGGGCTGAGACAGAAAGCACAAGACGAGCCTAGAACAGTTTGTTAGGTGAGGAAGTGGGGAACTGCTCAAAGATGGGGATGTGTCCAAAACAGAGAGATGGCTGGCTGGGGGTCCCGAAGACAAATTTGACACAATTAAAGCATCAACGTAATTAACAATATAATTAAATAATAACTCAGTGGGTAATACAGGAAACCATGAGTCTAACATAAATAAATAAAAAATCTGGCCCTAGCTGGTTTGGCTCAGTGGACAAAGCATCAGCCTGTGGACTCAAAGGTCCCGGGTTCAATTCCAGTCAAGGGCATGTACCTTGATTGCGGGCACATCCCCAGTAGGGGGTGTGCAGAAGGCAGCTGATCAATGTTTCTAACTCTCTATCCCCCTCCCTTTCTCTTAGTAAAAAAAATCAATAAAATATATATATTTTTAAAAATCTGATGAGGAATAGGAGATATGCATGTTTGCAAAGTACACCTCTCCACAATTAATTACAGAGGGAAAAAGATGGCAGATGCCACGTCAACCACAAGATCACCATGACGTCAGCAGTATCAGGAACAACCGGAGTCACGTGCAGCCTCACAGAATGCAGTGGGAAGCGCAGCCTCACTTCCGGGGGTTCTAGCGAAGAGGAAGTACCTACTCTAATCAAGTAAACACCAGGCAGCCGGCACCTGTGGCCTTGAGCCAGTCCTGCCGTGCCTCCCAAGCTTTGTCATCACACACTTCATCCAAATTAGGAAATGGGAGTTTGTAGGCAGTATGATGATGGGGCAGAGGGAACAGCACTGCTTCCCATGCCTTCCCAAAAATGGCTGGCCTGCAGTCACAGCCAGCACCATGCTTGTGCTCTGTCCCAGTGTCCTGTGGGACCTGCACTGCCACTCTCCAGCAGCACAGGCCTGTAAAGACAAGACAGCACATGGACCTCCCACTAACGCCACCGTGTGGCATCATCAGACACTACAAGTGCAAACATGACTCCCAGACACCCTAGGAGGGAGGAGGGAAACATTCTAAAACACACACTGAACCATGCAGAAACTCTATTTCATTTCACACACTCAATCAATTAAGAAAGGGAGAACTAGGTTTCAAGCAGTGGGGTTTTTTTTCCTCATTCTCAGGGGTTTGTTTTCCAAAATGTTTGTAATTTTGGGCAATATGACAATCTGGTATTAGCTGAGCTATGGGAAAGACAGCCCTGCATCCACTCATAAAAATATATTGGATGAGAGCCAGTTCATTTTAATCCTGAATATTTTCCAAAATTCCCTACTGCTTTTAATATCACTGGCAAGGAACCCTTGGGACAACTCAATAAATCCGCATAACTTGCACATAGAGAAACACCCCTCCTTACCTTTTTTAAAAAGCACCAGCAACATACACCAAGCAACGGGACGGAGGCTTACTTGCAGAGGACACCACTAGCAGCGCTAGAAGAAGCCCTGCCGGGGAGATGGTGGGAAGGCAGGGAGCGCTCAGGTCGGACTGTCCATCAGGAACCAACCACATCACTCTCATTTCCCAAGTCACTGACCTCACCACCGAGAACATGCAAACTTTCAATAGGTAGCACATGTTCCGGGGACCTCACTGTGCTCCAGGAGGGAACCAGATGCCTTCGTGACCTTTCTCCACAAGGCACTGCGAGTGCATCTCTCAAAGCCAGGCCTGCACTTAATTCAAAGCAGCCGCGCGTCAGGACGACTGAAGTGCCCAGAGGGATCTCAGGGACCAAGATGAAACTTCACTGACTGATCCCACTCAGGAACATGTCCAAGTTCATGACATGTGCTCCAAGATGCAAAAATACAGGGCACAGCCTATCAGACGGAAAGCCTTGAAAAGAAGGAGAAAAAGCATCACCACTCTATCATCCTCAATATCACAGCAATATCATCCCACCTGCCTTTCAGAGGTCAGTTTCATAGCCATTTAGTACAGAATGGAATTAATAGATTCTCGGTACCTGATTTCAAAACCACGTTCTGCGCTGGGCGAGGGGAATGTCAGGTTCCTGCTCCCCGAACCACCCCACTGCAACTTGAAACCACAGAACCCTTACCTAGTCCTTTGACTCTGAGAACCGCTACCTCAACTGCACTCGGTCAACCACAGAGGAGCTGACTCCTGAGTAAGGGAGGGAAAGGGCATCTTTGGTAGAAAGAGGTCACTGCACTGAAGATATGGAAAATGAAAACGCAACCCGGTTCAAATAAGGAAAAAAGGTAACCACCAGCGCAATTAAAATAAGACCACAAACCATCTAAAATGCCAGAAAGAGAAAGCAAAGAAAGCATAGATCATGGAACAAAGACAGAAGCTGGACAACAGTTAAGAAACAGGCCTAAGAGCAGCTACAGCAATGTTAGCTGTATTAAAAACAAAGAACCGCAGACAGTCAAATAATAAAGGTGAACAGCAAGATTGACATGGGAAGATTAAAGCTCACAGTGACAGAGTGCTAAAAAGGAGCCTTCAATGAAACTAATACGTTTTTCATTCAAAAAAACGCTTTTGTTTTGATAATGAGCATAATCAATAAGTTTTATGAACTCAATTAGCATCAAAATATAGAAAGCAAAAACTATTAGAAATACAGGGGAAACAAATTACAACAGTGACTAGACAGTAACAGAGTCTCTGAATTTGGTTAAAAATGTAAAAAGAGAGAGGAACTCTAAATCACATCATTGAGGCAACCATACTGTACTACGCACACAAAACACCCATGATCATGTACTTTATTACAAGCACCCATAATATAGTCTAACATTCACAAAAAGATATCTAATTCAAAAAATCCCCAAAATGGAAATATTATCTGAGCACAATATGATACAATTAGATAAAACTTTATTATCCATAACTATAAGAACAAAGAAGAACTAAACTTGTCTGGCCAGTGTGGCTCAGTGGTTGAGCATTGAACCAGGAAGTCATGGTTGTTTTTCCAGTCAGGGCAAATGCCCAGATTGTAGGGCTCGACCCCCAGTGTGGGGCATGCAGGAGGCAGACAATCAATGATTCTCTCTCACTGATGTTTCTATATCTCTCTCCCTCTCCTTTCCTCTCTAAAATCAATAAAAAGATATATTTAAAAAAAAAGAACTCAACTTCAACTACATTTAAAAATGAGGAAAAAGCCTAGTGGAATGGCCAAAGCTATAGGCAAATATTTACATTATTAATCAAGAAAAAAGTGAATAAGCATATAACTCAAAAGTTATGGTAAACAGATTAAAAATAGCAAATAATCAGTAAAAAAGAACTGATAGAGGTAAGAAGTAACTCTTTAAAAAGATTAACAAAACAGACAAATCCTCTAACAAGCCTAATTTGAGAGAGGGGGGAAAAAAGCAAGCAAATATGGAAATCAAGGAGTGAGGCCATGGCTGCAATTCCCCGTGGCGGCCCTCAGAGGCCATGGGCCGGGCCTGGCAGTACTGACCTGATGAGGGCCTTCAGTATGTCGGCCCTGCCCACGCGGGAGGCATGGTAGACCGGGGTGCTGCGATGGTGCCGGCTCCCATTGGGGTCAGCCCCAGCTTCAAGGAGAATCTGGGCACTCTCCAGGTGTCCATTCACCACGGCCACATACAGGGCCGTCTGTCCCTTCACATCCACGAGGTCCACCTCGGCCCCCTTCCGGATAAGGAAGTCCACACAGTTCCCATGGCCAGCAGTGGCCGCGATGCGCAGCGGTGTGCAGGGGAGCCAGCCACAGCACCAGACGGACTTCTCGTTGATGCGGCTGAGAGAGAACACAGGGATCCAGGCCGTGAGGGGCGGCACTGGGAAACCCACAAGCTGCTGTGCCTCCCCTCGTACTGAGACTAGGAAACAGAGTAGGGGGCGAGCTCCTAAAACAGTCACCCCTTTGCTTCCACAGCAACCACATGCTCACCCTGCTGGATCCATCCTAAAGAGAAGAAATCCGAGGCCCAGGTAGAGGATGGACACTAGAGAAGATCTCGGGCTGCTCCACAGAGGGGAAGGGTGTGCCTAGGGAGGCGGAGGACAGCACTCACGGGAATCTGGCCCCTCTTCCCCAGTGTGGGCCTACCTGCGAAAGCCCACCTGCGAAGGCTCTGGGCCTTGGTATTCTCCCTGGGACTAAGTGACCACTGTGGTCCCTCTGATCTGACACAGCACAAATAACACTAAAGCTGCACAGGGCCTACACTTCTGGCCAACAGCAATGGAGGAACCTGTGCAGACTCAGCTCTCATCGGAAGTGACAACCAGACCAGGGCTCCCTGTCCAGAAATGCCATCTGTGCGACCCACTGACCCTCCAAGTCACCCACTGAGGTACAGTTCACCTCAAGTTCCCGAAGCAGTCTTGGACGCCGCTCAGGAATCCAGACCGCAGGAGCAGTGGCGCAGAATGTGCAGTGGGAACTAGCTCCCACTGGCCAAGAAGGCCAGGCACTGCTCCAGGGACACCTCACCCAATACACAGCAGCAAAAACATCGTCAACAAGCAGGAGTCACTGTACTTGAGTAGAGAAAGAAGAAAGAAGCACTTGGAAAAGCAATATAAAAACCGTTATCTAAAACCTAGCTGCACTCGACGTTACTCTGCTGTTTTTATTCTGTTGGTAAGCAGCAAACTTAAGGTTTGCTTTGGGCTTGAGTCATTCACATTGAATATTTGTGTGTAATCTACCTGATGTCTTTGTATAACAATCTTTTATGGACATTTAGAGCTTTTTCTTAAAACTAGTATCTGTTATTAGGGACTACCACTGAGATATTATAAGGAAAAGCAGAAAGAAACCATTTCTATAGTGTTAGAAACCCTTTCTTTTTAATCTTCACCAGAGAATATGTTTTCATTTGTTTTATTTAAATAGTATTATTTATTTTTATTAAT
>PVJC01035220.1:0-18362 GCA_004026665.1 Murina feae
ATCATAGATACTTTTGTGAAGCTGGACGTGTCATGTAACTTTGATCTTAGAGCAGTAATATCAATCTCTTTCAGACACAAGGCAACCCATTACAGTATTCCTCTATTAGCTTGGGCCATCTGGATAAAATCTTTTACTTTTCTCTATTTGCACTTCTCTGAAGCCTCCATTCATACAATATTCATTGACTTTTTTTCTTATTTACTGTTTAAATTTATATTTCTTGTTCATTTATCACTTAGTCACTGATATCATCAGGAAGCAAACAAATTCAAAATCACTATTCAGATTCAGAATATGCTTCAGCTGTGTTTGTATAAGATGGAAAAAAAAACTTTAAAAAAACATTGAAATTTATTGTAGAAATCTATATGTAAAGTCTCGGTTGAGAAATACTGGTTTAATGTGTGTAGCAGATGCTTTGTGGTCCCACCCAAGTCTCCTTGGCACTCACAGTTCTGACAGCCTCTTACTGCAAGCACCTGTGGCTTTCTGTCTGGAGGCATTCTTTGGCTATAAAAATATTCTCAGTCTGTGGGCAAGGGTCAAGGCAGAGTGCAAACAATTTAATGCCCCCGTGAGTAGTATACAAGCAGTTGATGGATGGAGTTGATGAATGGAATCACACTTGGGGTGGAATAACTTGGAAGCATGTCGCAGTGGAATTGGGCTTTGGTAACGCACAGTGGAAACCTGCTCACTTGTGCACCTGTATTGAGTTCCTTTCCTCCTCTGTCTCAGATGCCTGCCCTCCCACCAGTGCTTCCTGAGAAGACCTACATAGCAAACTGTACCCGTGTCTTGGTATGCTTCTGTGGGAAACCAGCATAAAATAATATGCTAGCTATAGCGAGACATACATTTTAATGAACACATTCTTGAAAACCATCTCAGCTAAAGGAGCAGTTTTGCTTTAGGGGCGCTACCTACACTTTATCAGTGAAACATTCTGTGAATCCCACTTCTAAAATATCTCTTGTATTCTAAAATATATCTCATATCCAGTCCTCATCTTATTCCCATGCCCTTTTTAGTATCTCAGCATCACTCAGATTATTCTCACAGCCTCAAGAAATATCACCCTCACTCTATTCTCCACTTTGTACTGCTTACCTTGAAATACCATCCCAATTAAATCTATTAAAAAGCTCATTCCCTAGCACTTGTCAACCATATACCCTTTGCTCGAGTCACAAAAATCCACTGGAACTTCCTCTAAAATGATTGATCCTTTGAAGTGCCTCTTTCTTATCCATGGTTTTCCTTCTGCCTGGAATGGCCTCGTAATTCTCCAGGGGAAGTTCTGACAGTGTTTCTAGACTCTGTATAAAGGGCACTTCCCTTATTCTCTGGCAACTGTCTTCCTCATCCTTTATACATTGCTAAGATTCTGTTATTGGTGGTATAATGTTATGTATGTACTGTTATTAATACATACAAAGAACTGTAAGTATTTTCGCATATTTAAAAAAAACATTCCATCTATTGCCTTGGCCAGTGTGGCTCAGTGGTTTGAGCACTGACCCATGCACCAGGAGGTGATGAGATCTATTCTGTCAGTGTACACACCCCGACTGTAGGCTTGATCCCCATTAGGAGGCATGCAGGAGACTTTAGCTGATCGATAATGTTTCTCTTTTATTGATGTTTATTTCTCTCTCTACCTCTTCCTTCCTCTCTCTCTAAAATCAATTTAAAAAACCTTAACAAAAATTTCATCTGTTAAACATTAACTTGAGAAAAACTGTATTTATCTTAATGTGTCTTGTGCCAGGTTGATAAGTGTTCATTAAAATATTATTGGATAAGTGACTAGCTATTGCAGTAACTTTCAAGACTCCACACTTGGCCTTGAATTTGGGTCAGTATTGGGTCAGTACATTACTGAAGATTTCTTGGAAAACACAATATTAGGGTCAACGGTTTGTAAATATGCATCCTCCACTCCCAGGCTTAAGTTACACACTTCAGTTGTGCTCTCTGACCTGTATGGGACTAGGGGAGCTGGACTTTGTCTTTTTCAGCTAAGAGAGAGTGAGACTCTAGCAGGGAGGCGTGGGGGCTGGCATGAGAGCATTGTCCCCATGAGAAGATGGTGGTGTAGGGGAGCAGTGAGGAGACTGCAGTGCAGTTAGATGTACACGCTCAGACACTTTTGCCTAGGGAGAGTAAGAGTGCACAATACTTCAGCCATATTGCTTTCCCCAGCCGATTTACCAGCTGCCAGAATAGCTCTCCCAGTTTTTAGAGAGCGGATCAGAACAGACAGCTTGTAAGAGACTTTTATCCCGGACACCTCCTCCTTGCAGCCTATCCAAAACTGATGGCTTTGACTCAGGTTTGCTACTGCTAAATTGCAAACAAACACATCAGTTGTTACAGGTTCCTGAGGGTGAGAGATATGCTCTGGTTACTTCAGAGTAGCAATTATTTGTTTTCTGTATTTAAGGCAATTAGGGAAGCAAGGAAGATACCTTACCAGTTAGAGAACTAAACTTTTCACTTTGGAGATGTAGCTGGTGCCATCTTTTTCAGTCTACTTTTTAAAAATCAGGCTAAAGGGAGTCCTCATTCTTTGCCTGTTCCATAAATATCAATAGTTTCCAAATATCTTTTTTAAATGTATTTTCTGATTTTTCTTTACTTATTTATATACTGACTCACCTATGATTTGCTTCAGTGTCAGGTATATATAAGTGATATGTATATGTATATGTCCTAGACTTTATTCTTGGCTTAAGGTATGATTTTATTTAATTTTAATATGTTTTTAATGATTTCAGTGAAGAAGAGAGAGGGAGAAAGAGCTAGAAACATCAGTGAGGAGAGAGAATCATTTATCAGCTTCCTCCTGCACATCCTCTAGGATGGAGCCCACAGCCCAGGGCATATGTACCCTGACCTGGAATCAAACCATTACCTCCTAGTTTATAGCTAATTTATAGGTAGTTTACAGATAATCGGCTAGGCTGATTTTATTTTTTAAATATATTTTAAAATAATTCAATGTAGATATTATCCCATCTTTTAGCCATCCTAAAAAATATTGTCAATGTTTGTAAGTTTTTCTTCATTTTTTACATATACGTATATATTTTATGTAGCTTTATATAATGTTTATAATTTGTAACCTGCATTCACTTGACAATATATCATGCCTATATGCCTTTTAAAAAACTTCATAAATTATTTTATAACACATTTATATTTTATTGAGAGAACAATCATAATCTAATTGACCACTCCTTTATCATTGAGTACATTGACTGCCCACAAAAGTTTCATGTAGTATTTCAAATAGTATTTGCATAGAGTTTCTATTCTGCTTTTATTTTTTGCATAGGAACATGTCTCATAATTAGGATTGAAATTTAAGAGGCAAGAGGCCAAATGTATGAATTTATAGCTTTTGATAAATATTCTAACAAAATATTCCATATGAGTTATGAATGCATATCCTTTTTGTAGTTGCTGCTTACACTTCAAGTATTCTTGTGTACTTTTTCTTTTGAGTTATTAAGGAAAATAAAATTGCATTAGTGTTTTCAATAAGGTTTTTTTTTAATTCATTTAAACAAGTTGGCATACACACACACACACACACACACACACACACACTAGGGCCCAGTGCACAAAAATTTGTGCACTCAGGGAAGGGGGGTTCCTCAACCTGGCCTGTGCCCTCTTGCAGTCTGGGATCCCTCGGGGGATGTCCACCTGCTGGCATGCCTGACCAGCCTGGGTGAGGGGCTGATAGCTGTTTGTAGGCTGGTCAAGCCCCACAGTGGGGACCCTCACCCCATGGAGGTGTGGCCAGCCTGAGTGAGGGTCTGAGGGCCATTTTCAGGCTTCTCACAGTCCTTTCAGGGTTCAGGTCCCTACTGGGGTGCCTGGCCAACCTTGATGAGGGGCTGAGGGCCGTTTTCAGGCTGCCCACAGCTCCCATTGACCTAACATCCCAGCAAGGCTGACTGGAATCAGGTTTCTGGGGTTTATTTAACTTCTATAATTGAAACTTTGCTGCCTTGAGCAGAGGCCTAGGCAAGCAAGGAAGCCTATTTGCTTTAGCTCCGTGGCTTCTATAATTGAAACATTGTTGCCTTGAGCAGAGGCCTGGCCGGCCTAGGCAGGCAGTTTCCTCCATTGCTGGTGCAACAGAAGACTCCTGTTTGCTCTAGCTCTGTGGCTGCTGGCTGCCATATTGGCTAGGTTAATTTGCATAGAGTCACTCTGATTGGCTGGTGGGTGTGACTTGGCTGGTGGGCGTGGCTTAGGTGTAATGGAGTGAGGGTCAATTTGCATATTACTCTTTTATTAGATTAGAGAGAGAGAGAGAGAGAGAGAGAGAGAGAGAGAGAGAGTGCCAGGGGCCATCACAACTGAACAGACAACCAAATGGATGACTGAACAGGCTGAGTTGGGCAACAAGGCCAGCAGGGGTGTTAGTGAGGGATGACCAAATGACTGAGCAGTAGGCTGCATCGGGTGACCAGGCCGGCAGGGGTAAGGAGGTTCGTGAGGGATGACCAAACGACTGAACAGCAGGCTGTGTGGGCCTCTAGTATTTGTATATTTTACTAGGTAACTTTCTTTGTGAATTGTTCTTTCCTGTGATTGTCTTGTATTTATAAGCAGGTTTATTGTATTTGTAATTCAGTATTAAATGTGTTCTCCTAGCAGTACTTTAATCCATTTTGGAATACTTTTTATGTAACCTTCCCATTATGATAATATACATTTTTTCATTATTTTAAATTTTAATATACTAATTCAATTTACAAAATTAGGCCTAGAAATATTTCTGTGGAAGAAACATTTAAATCTGTCTTGGAACACTTAAAGCCTGTCCAAAGGGTGATGTATTGTAAAGGTTCTGAGTGCTTTTATTAATCATTCAGTTGTCTTATATTAATCATTCCACCAGATAAAATCCCTAACATATGTTTTGTTATGTCTCAACTTCCTCATGCTATGTTATATGTGCAAAAATCAATTTTACTTCAAACCAAGGTCAGTCCTTTCTATTTAATGTTTTGAAATACCATCTCATTATTTATTACTTTTTTTTTTCATTTTGTTGACATTTTGTATTCTGACCCTATTTATAGCTTTTGTGCCACCCATACATTTAATGGAAAACACACCAATGTCCTCTTCTGAATATTAGCTATAGATCCTTGGTACCATGTCACTACACCACCTGCACATTTACAGGACATCAGGAATCCATGAAGTCACCTTTGTAAGAGATTCTTCAGTTTGGTACGAACTCACTGAATTTTGCCAACCCATATGTTTTTTTATTTTTTTATTCATAAAGGGAACACTAGTCACTGATGCTCTAATTTTATTTTGCACCATTATACATTAAAAATACAACCATGAAAAGTGTGATTTAAAATTCATCCTCTTTATTCAGAATCATTTTTATAATCATTTAATAAGCACAAATATAATAAAATAGCACTAATTATATAACAATTAGTTATAAAATAGACAGCTATATAATTATCTTTATCCAATAGCACAGAAATTTCATTTTGTTGACATTTTGTATTCTGACCCTATTTATAGCTTTTATGCCACCCATACATTTAATGGAAAACACACTAATGTCCTCTTCTGAATATTAGCTATAGATCCTTGGTACCATGTCACTATACCACCTGCACCTTTACAGGTGACCAGGAATCCATGAACAGTCACCTTTGTAAGAATTAGGTCTTACAGTCCTCACCATTTCACTATGTTTTATTGTGAGTCTTAAGTACAGAGATGAAGGGAGAATAAAAAAGGGAGTGAAGGGTATTTACTACTCACATCCGTTCCTTTGAGAAGATATAGATGCGGTTTCCTTGGCTTGACACCCTCCTTCATGCATATGCATTACATTGTCATATTGACAAATAGCAACATATGCTCCTATAGCATTAACTGAAATATTGCATGATTTCAAGGGAACAAAAGCACCACCGGTGCTAACAAAGATCACCTGAATATTACATGGCATTTTCTACAGTCTACCAACTTTCATGTGAGCAATTGTACCTGGATAATCACAGCCATATTCAAGTTACAGTTCATAATTCGTCTCCTTTAAAAATTGAGAACACCACCTGTTTTCATTCTGCTTTAAAAAAAAAAAAGATTTGATAGGATTAGGAAACACATCCAGTCTTTGTTTTTAGCTGGCCCATTTTAAAAATTGGGGTCATGGATGATGGCTTCCTGAGTGGGGCAGCAAAAGCAATGGTAATGGAGTAACATTAAAAAGATTCAGATGTGTGGCTTTAAGCAGCATTCGCAAATGTGTGAGTGCATTGACATGCTTGATTATGCAAAAGCTGAGCTGTGCAAATCATAATAAGCTTTCTCATTAGATTTCCTGCATTTTCTGCTTCTTGATCAGCCAGAAATACAGCCAAGTGTTCCAGTTCTTTTGAAATTTCCCACTTACACTTGTTTCATCTACTCAGGGAAAACAGAAGAGTGAAATAATATTTTAATTAAAAGGGGAAATGGAAAATGTTCAAATTTTATAAAACGCAAAAGATGTGTGCACTTTGGTTATAGTCAGCTTAAAAACAAAATTTTATTTGGCATTTGCAAAAATGTAATCAGTTCATAAGCCAATAACTAAGTAAAGAATATAGTCCAACTATTTTAAAATTAAGCCAAAATGATAATTTAAGAAGGCTAATCAAATCATTTATTTCAAAAAGAAAGGTTTTATTTATAGAATCAGGGCCAACTAGAATAAAGTATAATAAGGTTAATGTTATTACTTGAAAGGAATAAGACTAAAAACAGCTCAGTTTCTTAAGACATGTCCAGATATTCAAAACTACTTTTCTAGTTCAAGTATTCTATTTCCATTTTCAGTGGAAATAAATAAGTATAGTTATTTATAGAAAAACTAAAAACAAAATTAGGAATTCATTCAACATGACTGATAGTCTTTACACCTGTGATTCAAGAGTATCCACCCTGTGGACTAACAGTACATTAAACTGATTTCATCTTATCATGTGATTTTTAGGCTGCCCGATTTAGGGACCAAGAGAAGCTGCAAAGACCCTGGGTCCAAGTTATATGCATTGGTTATTATATATTCAACAAATCAAAGCATTTTCACTTGCTCTAGATAAAAGACGAACTATTTTCCCCATTATGTGTGTAGTGAAATGCTAATTTACTTGATTGTCCCATTATATATTAAACCATGTTGCAAATGCTATTTATGTCAGTATTATAGTGAGAGAGAATCAATAGGAGCTAGGGGGAGAAAGTAAGTTAAAGATCAGGTTTGAACCCCCAAATTCCATAATGCTATACAACGACCTGTGGACTTCCCAGGATCAAGGAAACTGCAATTCCTAAAGTCCTGTCGTTGGTGCTTCATCGAAGCCAAAGAACACAGATGCATAGAGAGAGGGGACCTTCAGTTTCCGAACTCTCACTGGAGTCCAGTTTGCACATCCAATGATCTATATATAACCTGCTCTTGTGTTAGTTCACCTTAGCCACTCGAAAACTGTGAACAATAATGTGAATACTGAGACTATGAGAGCATTCTGTTCTTTTAAGTCATCTAGTTTGCATCTTCTGTGCCCTGAACATACATTCTGCTTTTCTGTATCTTGTACATTCCACTCGCCGAATTTTATCGTTCGTTCACTAAATGCTTGTGTACAATGGGCAGATATAGAACTCCACGGGAGTGTGCTGGGTACATCTCAGCACCTCAGGCCTCACACTGCCCACCCTTGTTGACTCATGGATGGAGTTGATGGATGGATGTATGAGCCTCTCATACATTCTTAGGTGTAAACACTGATGATCTCACTCCATCATCAGTCAGGCACCTGATCGAAAAAAGAGTTATTTCAAGCACATTGCATCCCAAGCTTTTAATTGCATGCACGCTTTGGTATAACGTCAGATAGTCTCACCCCATTTTCAGTCAGGCACATGGTTAAAAAACATACTCCAACCACCTTACACCTCCACTTGATAGCAGGAGTTGGCATTCAGTGAGGGTCTTTCTTCCCACCGTGACCTCTTTCCATATTGTCCAGGGTATAGAGAGTGTGCTAAGGACCACAATGCACTTCCCCTGCCCCTACCACATCATCCTCTGAACCTGCATTCCCCACAGCACACACATGCATTGCTATCCTCCCTATGACTTCAGCTTTCTCCTTTCTTATCTGCATTTGCTAAGTATTCACTATGAGAACTGAACGGAAATCCCCACAAGGACCCAGTGACCTTTAGCTTTAACTGAGTCAAATGATCAGTTATATGGTTAAGAATTAAAGAGCTTGGACCTCAGAACTTTCAGATATTAAATCAATAACCCAAATTATAAGTATTTCAATAGTAGGAAGCAAGAGGAAATCAACTGATTATTTCAATAAAGGTAATATGCAATTCATATTTATCATCTTGTAGAGGAAAACATTTAGATTTAAATATTTATGTCATGGATACACAGGGACAGCTCTAAGCTATACAGATAATGAGGAATCACTAAATTATACTAGGAGTTATCTACAGTTGATCAGGTTTTATTCTGTAACTACATTCCTATCCCTGGAAGATCAGGGAACCCTGATCTTGTTCCTTGTTTATCCACAGAAATAGACAGGTTCACCACCTAATTTCTCTAGCAATATTCTGTAAATTCCTTTCTCATTTTATAAGATTTGCTAATATTACAATGGCTATGGTGCTATTTGTGAATCTTTTGTCATAGAATATTCAAGATATACAATCCTCAACATTAAGCCAAAGTTGTAATTCAATGAGAAAGTACTTACCCAACTATTGACCAATGCTTTTTTTTTTCTTTCTCGCCAGACTTATTCCACTATAAGAACTATAAGAACCATAAAAGCAGCTACTTATTTAATAATAAGTATATTATATATTTGAAAGTAGCTAAAAGTGTGGATTTTAAAAAAAATTTTCACTATGTAAGGTGATAGATTTGCTAACTAACCTGATTGTGGTAAACATTTTACAATATACACATATATAAAATCATTATGATCCATACCTTAAGCTTACACAATGTTGTATGTGAATTATACTTCGAGAAAGCTGGAAAAAAAGAAACCCACTACTTTTTGCTTATTTTTTCCATCACTATATACACAAAGCTGAGTACAAAGCATGGAAAAGAGAAAATAGTCAGTATTTTTAGAAAAACAATAGCAATTAATGAATGAATAACAGTGTCTTTGATTCTGTCATGGGGATACATTTTATTGCCAAAAGCAAAATTGTTTGATGAATAGATTTTAAATAAATTTATCAATTGATATTGCTAAAAACTAAAATGTAGACAGTGGTTTATAGATTTACATTTACTTAAAAATCAAACATTACTTCATTTGGTTTTTAGGCAAGGTTATATAATTAATTGATATAATAAAGTGTCAGTAAGCTATTGAAAATCCCTAAAAACTTTCCAAAGCATTTACCTTAACTCGATATTGTCTTCCCTTGACATTTAACATGTTTACTTTCACCAGCCAATCCAGTAACGTATTTTTTACTCAGCTCCAGATAATTCTTTGGTGCAGAAAGACATTTTTTTTTTTTTTTCTTCTTGTTAAATTGTAGGAAGTTGTTTCCATGTGATATCTCTTACTAGAGGCTTTGGTCAAAGCGGCTGTTACTCAGCACTCTGACCTTTGACCCTTCTAAGCGATGTATCAGAAATATTAATAAGTCCTGGAAATAAATATTCACAGGTCCTCTCTACTAAGTATTAAAACTGACTCTAGTCACTCCCAATTGTGTCTTAGAGACTTCATGATTTAAAAAAATTCAATTTCTTATTCTCATTTGTTTCTTACTTTCAAATATGTTAAAATCCTAATATTCTATTAAAAACAGAGGAGTGAAAAGGGAAAAAAAAAACATCTGGGACTGCTTAATCTAATTTTCTTAGGTTATTTTACTAATACTCATTCAATTAAGAAAACTGGTGCACTTTATGCTGTAATTCAGGATCATTTGTAAGCTGTTTTATTTTCTCTATTTGATTTTTTTCATGAAATAGCATTAAATCCATTAGCTCCACAATTAATTTTACATTAAAAATAAATCGCTTCAATTGATCACAATTCTAGTCAACCACTGGGATTCAGTGCTAACTTGGGGATGAAGAAAATGAGGAATTAGATCTGATTGTACTTTAAAAACATTTCTTTGGATTAGTGAAAAGCATTAATAAAGTTTCACAGTGAACTATGATAAAATGCCTTCAAAGGGTTTAGAGATGAAGATTAATATGTGAAATAATGTACATTAAAAATAAATTATCAACAATCCCTTGAATTACACAAGACACATATCTATGAAAGAAAAGTAATTATTACCTATTGTTGAGAGAGAATGCTTGGAAATTTTAAAATTGTCACATAATCCTATAGGACATATAGAAGCTCAAATTTATTTTAAATAACTTACAGTTGTTTCTAAGTTCTAATGTAATAATAAATGTTTGTACTTAGAAAAAAACAAAAATTCATTTTGAAATAGGTAGCATGCAGATAATCCACGAAGCATTTCAAAAAAAGCTGGAATTGAAAAGCCACATGCAAAATATTAACATAAAATGGGTCACAGAATTAAATGTAAAATGGAAAACTATAAAAGTTTTTAAAGAAAACAAGAAAAAAGTCTGTGTGACCTTGGATTTGGTGATAAACTTTTGGCACAAAACCAAAAGCATGACACCAAAAGCAAAACATTTTGTGAAGGAAAATTTTAGAAATTGGTGTTTATTAAAATTAAAAACTTCAGATCTATAAGAGATACTATTCAGAGTATGAGAGATAAGCCACATACAAGAAGGAAAACATATATCTGATGAAGTACTTTTATCTGATAGTTATGAAGAAATATTAACGCTCAGTAATAAGAAAATAACCCAGTTAAAAAGGGGGCTAAAGGTCTGCACACACACCGCCTCAAAGAAGAGAAACAGTTGGAAAATAAGCACAGACAAGGTGCTCAGCCTGGCCCGTGTGGCTCAGGTGGTTGTGTCCTTCTTCACCCAAAAGGTTGCTCTTTGGTTCCTGGTCAGGGAACATGGCTGGGTTGTGGGCTGAATCCCCAGAAGAGGCCATGATGGAAGGTCTGCTCTCACGTCTATGTTTCTCTTTCTCTCTTCTCCCTTCCTCTCTGAAAAAAATATATATATATATATTTTTTTAAAAATAAGAAAGTCAATAGTATTTGTTCTTGGAAAAATAACAAAACAGTGAGTTAATTCTACACACCAGTTAGAATGACTAAAATGTAAAAACTGACAATACCAATGTTTGGTGATGATTCAGAGCCACGGGAACTTTAATTTTTTTCCTTTCTTTATTGATTAAGGTCTTACGTATGTGTCCTTCTCTCCCCATTGCCCCCGCCCCTGCTCATGCCCTCACTCCCCTGGTGTCTGTGTCCATTGGTTAGGCCTATATGCATGCATACAAGTCCTTCATTTGGTCTCTTCCCCTTCCCCTCCCCTACCTTCCCTCTGAGGTCTGAGCATCTGATTGATGCTTTTCTGTCTCAGGATCTGTTTTCGTTCATCAGTTTATGCTGTTCATTATAATCCACAAGTGAGTGAGATCATGTGATATTTATCTTTCTCTGACTTATTTCGCTTAGCATAATGCTCTCCAGCTCCATCCATGCTGTTGCAAAGGAACTTTAATTTATGGTTGATAGGATTGTAAAATAAAACAGCAACTTTGAAAGGAAGTTTGGTAGTTTCTTATGAAACTAACCATTACCTTAACCATATAATTCAGCAATCATATTCCTAAGTATTGATTTGAACACTTTTGTTTAAACATAAACCTTCACACAAATGTTTATAGCAGCTTTATTCATGATCACCATAAACTGGAAGTAATCAAGATGTACTTCACCAGGTGAATAAACAATGCTTACAACTGTAGCATAAAATACTATTCAACATTAACAAGAAATTAGCTACTAAGCAATGGAAAGTCTTCGATGAATCTTAAGTGTATTTTGGTAAGTTAAAAAGAAAAAAAAAAACACACAACCTAAAAAGACTACATACTGTATAAGACCCTTTGTATGACTTTCTTGAGAAGGTAGAACTATACAGATGATAAGTGTCTCAGTGGTTGCCAGGCATTCTGGGTAAGGTGTTTGTAAAATTCAGGATTTTATAGGCTGATAAAACTACTCAAAATAATAATGTAAAGTTGAATATATGAAATGAATTTTCCCAAGCTCGTTTGTTTACTTAACAACAGAGTGAATATTACTACATGCAAATTTAAAAGAAATCACTTAGGAAGTCACAAGGTCCAGCATGCAATGAAGGCTGGGAGCAAACAGTCTAACAGTATGATAAATATAGTGCAAACAGCCTCACTGAAGGACTTAGAGTAAGGCTACCCATCTAAGTAACTTGGGGGATGAGTGGAGTCTGTAAGAATACAGGTAAAAAGTAACTGTACATAAGTATTGGACTCTAGTTGATAAAGTTATTTCCTACGGAGATTTTATTTAAAGTCTGAAACTGCTATACAGATATACTGTGTGTATATATTTAAGTAAATAGAAGTAGTGAGAGCTGGCTTCCCTCTGTTGGAATGGGAGGTTGCAAAAACAAGGGGCGAAAACAAGGGTAAACCATGTGGCAATGAAATAAAGTAGAAGAAATATGTATGGTCCTATAATATCTATTTATATGTAAATAGATAAATAACATAATAAATATATAAAATATATAAAAATATATATGAGACACTCGTATTTAGCATGATGGCAGAAATATGAGAAAATAATTATTTTTCTCCTTAAGATTATAATAGAGTTAGTAAAGTATTTTGAAGAGTGAGATAATATATTTTAAATAACTTGGAACAATGTCTAACACAGGGTAAGCACTAAGTAGTATAAATATCTATTATTAGAAAGGTCAATTTGGCAATAGGGTTTGATAAGTGTATCATTATAGTTGTAGAGAGAGGTGATAATGATTCTTATCTTTTAATGCAAATTAAATTTATTTATCAAAATGTATTCCAGTCCACATTCTTATCATTAGGAAAGTGCATAGAGAGGTCATCTGAGGTCAAGCCAAGTATGTGATAAATCCAGGATGAGACAAATTAATGTCTTATTTCCTTTTCTGTGTGCAAATTATATAACTCCTATTTTCAGTAGCATATCATAGACATAGGAAATGAAGGGTTGATGAGTTTGCCTGGCTGTATTTTTTTTAGATTTTGCCAAATTTGTTTTTATTAATAACAAGAAGAAGAATAAACAATGAATGTCTAACATATAAAGGAAATTTTCCTGGTAGCCACAGTTGCAAAAGTTCGACAGCATTTTTCTCATGATTGAGAAATTCATCATATGTTTGGGAATATAAGCATAGACACAGTATAAAGATTATAAAGATACTCAGAAGTGCTTTGGAGTTCAATATTTATTTTACTGATTAAAATAATGGCTCTGAGAACCAAAATCCCTCCCTCCATCTTGGTGTTGGACTTGAGCCAAATCATTTCTTCTGATTTTCAGTTTTCACTGTTTTTTTTTTCTTCTATTTTACCTCATTTTTTTCTCTAGTAGATTGTCATACAGAAATTATCTCAGTTTTCAAATAACTACATGCTGTATATTGTTAGAAATCATTTCTCCGAAAGTGGATTTTTTTACTCTTTCCCATGTAATCGAAATAAATTACCTGATGGGTAAACATAAAAGAGAAACAGGATGTGTGTGGACCGGTCTCTGCTCCTCTTCCTCTCTCATGAAGGGGAGTCTACGGGAAGCATCCACTCTCTGCTCCCTGTTCCACGGTGCTTAGAGGCAGCTGCCTCAGGAAGCCAAGGAAGTGTGACTGTTCAGGATTTGGTAACTGTTGGGTTAGTGCAAGTCAGAGGGTTTTTAGAATTTTGTGCAACTGGCCACAAAAAGACAGTGTGTAGCATTTGGAGAACAAATAGCTCACTCATTAAAATGACAAGCTAGGTAATAAAAGATAAAGTATGTTAAGATGGGAATCTATCTACATGTTGCCATTTAGGGATTTTTTTCTAACATATCCAAAAACCTGGAGAGTGCGAGCTATCTGTGCGACAATAGCCTTTGGTCTAAATTCCATGATTGGAAGCTCAACTGGGAGATTTAGTCTATTTTTGCTTTCCAGACTTATCAGCTGAGAAGTAGTGAACTTGGCGAGTGTCTGTATGACTGACTAAAATTTTCCCTTGGTGGGTTGTTCCTGCAGAAAGGAAGCAGGTCCATTCTGATCTTACATTATGATATGCCCTTCAAGTGAACCTTTATCAGAAATAGAGATATTTTAATTTCCCAATGCATTTTTCTCTTAAGAAGGGATGTAGCTACCGTTTACTGGGAATCTAAGAGAATGGACATAAAATATGTTATTTAGAAGAGCTGAAGAAAAAAAAGTAAAGCAATTTTTCGTAGTGTGTGTTGTAAGCTCATCAATTATTCTTAGAAGATCATTTAAACGACAGTTGTATGTGCATTAATTTCTAGTCACATGAACCATCTACAGGGGTAAAGCTTGTATACCAAGAAAATGAGCTGAGTCATACCTGCAAAATGTCGATAACATATAAATTATTTGTATTCGATATTACTAAAAATAAAGGTCATATAGACTCCATTTAATAAACCAGAAGGAAATAAAGTAGTTATTTCCTCTATTATTGTCTTTTCTATTTTAAATGTTGTAGTTAATAATTACTTAAAAGAAACTTTATAATTCATAGTGTTAGATAATAAAGGAAACTGGAATTGCAATCATTTTGCATCACAAAACCACAGCCTGACACTTAAAGTACTGAAAATCAGGAAACCAGAGGCATTACTAGGGAAGCAGGTACAATACATTGCTTGTGTTTATTTAATAAAAGGATAAAGCTGTCAGCTGTCACCATTATACATGTGAGGGGTTTTAAAACTTAATTTCCGCTTTTCCAGTAAGTCAAAGATTTTCTTCTTCTGCAGCGATTGGACATTATCTTTCTTTCACCATTTTATTCATCACTTCATTTTGACTGCGTAGAACTATTTTATATTCCCTCCCTTTGCCTAACTCTTTCCCCTTTCCAAAGGAATAATAATTGGAACTGAGGCTATTTTTAAGGTCAGAGAGAAAACCAGAGACAAAGATAGGCTGTCACTTCTGCAAGGGGTGCCCTTGAACTGTAAGAGTTTAGGAGAAGGGACTCAGTACTCTGTAAATTAATGATCTCAGAGAAGGGCACGCACTTGAGCCACATTGTAACTCTGTTATCCTCATAACAAATAAGTTTATGTTGACACGCTGTAACATTTAGCTGTAAATAAATTAATTTTTGTCTCAAAGTATACATATTTTTATCTATTTTCCTGGGATGTCAACTTCTAATTATTTTTCCATTAAATATACCTTTGGTTTCTTTGGTTTCTAATTCCTTACATGCCCAAGTCAAAATTTACCACCTGTAGAGTACTCATGAAAATATTTTTTCTTATTGTTTTTACAGTGATTAACAAATTTTGAATATTAAATCAAAACTGTTTTTTTAATCTATCTTTGCTTTTGTACAGATTTCCACTAATAGATCATTCAAAATCTAAGTTAAAAGGAAATTTTAAAATGCTTTTTTTACTTTATTTTTGCCATTCAGCACACACAAATTCTTTCTGTGTATCATCTTCAGATATGAGAAATCATCCCTTCCCCTTTTTGCTTATTATACAAACTACTTTATGAAATTTCCAGAGATTCATCATAGCTCTAATTTTGTCATTGCCAACCTGCTGGGTTTTGCTTGTTAATATCTTTTAAAATTCTCCTTAGCAAGCTAAGCTTCCCAGTCCCTTCATCCTTCCCTTTCTGAAGCCAGACTTCCTTGATTATCTGATAATCGCATGATTGAAGCTGGATATATATCTCCACAGTTAATTTTGCCAGTAATGTATTTGGAAGAAAAAAAAAATTTGTCTTCTTTAATTAAAATAATCCTATCTTCCAATTTTAAGTTAAATAAGGACATATTTATTTCATTATTACTTTGAGTCTTTATTCCATCTTGGTAGTTTCCCTTTTTATAATTTTTTTTTTAATTCTTAGTTTCTGACAAGGTGTGTGCCTCTTGCTTGCTTGCATTTTTAATACATATGCTTAATTTTATTTTGTTAGTTGGCATATATATATATATATATATATATATATATATACACACACACACACACATATATACACACACATATATATACATACTAGGAGCCCGGTACACAAAATTCGTGCACGGGGTGGGAGGGTCCCTCAGCCCAGCCTGCCCCCTCTCACAGTCTGGAACCCCTCAGTGGATGTCCTATGATGGTCCCAATCTGCCAGGCGCCTTTTGTGTGTGTGTGTGTGTGTGTGTGTGTGTGTGTGTGTGTCACCACTGGGGACCTGCCCCCAGCCGCATCTGAGGCTTAGAGCAGTCCTCCTGTGTGTGCCTACCTGCTGGGGCCCTGCCCCCAGGCTTGGAGCAGGCACCCCCTCTATGTTGATCTCTCAAACTCTTGCCCTCCCCTGCATGTTGTTCTCTTTTTTTGAGCTGTGGCCAGGGCTGGGTGCTGCCTGCCTCCCAAGCTTGCCTACTGCCCATCTTCCTCCAGCCACCAGAAAGCAGGGAAAACCCCACCTCATGGTTAGGCCAGCCTTTTCCTGCTCCCTGATCCCTGGAAGGGACCTGGGGAGCTGCCAAGCAGGCCGCCAACTCTTTCCCACTCACCAGTTCCCTGCTGCCTTCCTTTCTCACTCCCTGGTGCCACCAAGGGGTCTGGGGAGCTGCCAAGCAGGACCCCGGCCACTTCAGCCTTGCTTTCCTGCTCCCCGGTGCCCCGCAAAGGGCCTGCGCAGCCGCTAAGCAGGCCAAGATGCCCCCGCTACCTCTTTCCCACTCACCGGTACCCTGCTGCCTTGCTTTCCCACTCCCCGGTGTCCCACAAAGGGCCTGGGCAGGCGCCAAGCAGGCTGAGACGCCCCCACTGCCTCTTTCCCACTCACCGGTACCCTGCAGCCTTGTTTTCCCGCTCCCCGGTGCCCCACAAAGGGCCTGGGAAGCCGCCAAGCAGGCCCCCAACCCCCACTGCCTCTTTCCCGCTCCCTGGTGCCCTGCAAGGGGCCTGAGCAGCTGCCAAGCAGGTCGCCAACCCTGCCGCCTCTTTCCCACTCACCGGTCCTGGGTCCTGCGCTGTTCTGCCCTGCAGCTGCTCTGTGCACTCGAGAAGTCCCTTAGCCCCGCCTGTGCCCTTTCACAGTCTGGGATCCCTCTGGGGATGTCCATCTGCTGGGGTGCCTGACCAGCCTGGGTGATGGGCTGATGGCTGTCTCCAGGCTGGCCAAGCCCCCCAGGAATGTCCCTCACCCCATTGGGTTGTGGCCAGCGTGGGTGACGGGCTGATTGGCACTTTCAGGCTTTAAGGCTGCCCACAGCTCCCATTGACCCAATATCCCAGCAAGGCTGGCTGGACGCAGGTTTCTGGAGTTTGTTTATCTTCTATAATTGATGCTGTTCCTTTAAAACGGCCTAACGAAGCCTCCTCTCTGCTTCACCTCGTGGTGTCTATAATGACACAATGTTACTCTTAGGCCTGCTGTTTCCTTCAGCTCCCCAGGATTCTATGATTGTTATTTTGTTTCAAACATGTGCTTTGCTAGAGCCAGTTTAAGCAGAGCGGGCGCAGTTTCACTTTCACTCCTACTGCAATGGAAGCTGCTGTTTACTCGGGTCCGTGAGTGGCGGCCTCCATGTTGGCTGGGCTAATTTGCCTATAGCCGCTCTGATTGGCTGGTGGGCGTGGCTTACTCCGTCTCGGAGAAATGATTAATTTCAATATTACGCTTTTATTAGTTAAGATATATATACATATATATACACACATATATATACGTATATATATATGTATATATATGTGTATGTGTGTGTGTGTGTATACATACACTAGAGGCTCAGTGCACAAAAATTTGTGCATTCAGGCTGGGGCGGGGGGAGGTCCCTCAACCCAGCCTGTTCCCTATCACAGTCTGGGACATCTCGGGGGATGTCCACTTGTTGGCTTAGGCCTGCTCCCCAAGGAATTGAGCCTAAGCTGGCAGTTAGATACCCCTGTGGCAGCCCGGGAGCCCTCCGAGGGTGTCTACTTGTCAGCAGGGAGCAGGATGAAGCTGCAGTCAGAAATCCTTAGTGCTGCTGAGGAGACTCTCCCAACACCACTGAGGTGATGGCAGCTATCAGCCTGACTGTAACTGTGCAGAGCTCCCTCTGTGGGAGCACACTGACCACCAG
>PVJC01035221.1:0-18372 GCA_004026665.1 Murina feae
ACCTGCTGGCGTGCCTGACCAGCCTGGGTGAGGGGCTTTAAGGCTGCCCACAGCTCCCATTGCCCAAAGTCCCAGCAAGGCTGGCTGGATGCAGATTTCCGGAGTTTTTTCTCCTATAATTGATACTGTTCCTTGAAGGCCTTTGTTTATCTCCTATAATTGATACACTGTTCCTTTAAGGCGGCCTTCTAACTACTAAGGAAGCCTCTGCTTCACCTCGCAGCGTCTATAATGAAACAATTGTTATTTTTACTGGTTAGGCCGGAGCTGCTCTTCAGCTCTGGAGGATTCTACGATTGTTACAATGTTTCAAAAAGCTGTGTTTCGCTAGAGGCAGTTTAATCGGAGCTGAGCTGAGGGGCGCAGCTTCACTTTCCTTCCTGCCGCAATGGAAAGGGCTGTTTACTCAGGTCCGGGAGTGGCGGCCGCCATGTTGGCTGGGCTAATTTGCATACAGCCGCTCTGATTGGCTGGTGGGCGTGGCCTACCCTGTCTCGGAGAAACGGTTAATTTTAATATTTCGCTTTTATTAGTTTAGATTCCTTTGCTCACAAACCTTTAGTAGTGTCTTATTGAATACCATATTAACTACAAAAATCATCTATCATTGTTCTCCATAATCTTGCTTTCAAGTGATTTACTATCTTACTGCGCTATGTTATATCAATATGGCATGGATAGGTCTGGGATGGAGCTGGAGAATTTGCATTTCTATCAAGTTTTCAGGTGAAGCTGGTGCTACAGATGCAGTCTGGGCACTACATTCAGAGTCTCTGCTCTACTGGTCTGTAGGGCCTGGCATGGTGTCTCAATGTTGAATATAATGGAATACCTTTCTTAAAGCGTAGACAAGCTGATTTTCCTGGGGACTAAGCATTCAAATCATAAGAGATGGTTACGTATGTTGAAAATAGTTTTAACTTACTGGGAACTTACAAGAACAGTGCAACGAATGAACACATACAGCTTTCACCTTGATTTGCCAGTGGCATTTTTTTTTTTGAACTATTTGAGTGCATTTTAGTGATGTCAGGTCTTTCCTCTAAGTAGTTAAGAATTTGTTTCCTAAAAACAAGAACTTTTCTTTTTTCTTTTTTTGTTAATCCTCACCCGAGGATATTTTTCCATTGATTTTTAGAGAGAGTGGAAGGAAGTGGGAGAGACAGAGAGAGAGAGAAACATCTATGTAAGGGAGACCCATCGATTGCTTGCCTCCAGCACACATCCTGACAGGGCCAGGGATCGAGCCTGCAACCAAAGTTCATGCCCTTGACCAGAATCAAACCCAGGACCCTTCAGTCTCTGGGCCAATGCTCCTTATCCACTGAGCCAAACTGGCTAAGACAAAAGAAGGACTTTTATATGAGCAATATAATGATCAAAATCAGGAAATTTAATATTAGTGTAATACTAATTATTATTCCTTTGCTCACAAACCCTAAGTAGTGTCTAATTCACAGTCAAAATTAATATTTTGTCATTTATCTTAATAATGTCTTTAGAGCTGTTCTCTACACCCATCCCCAGTCCAGGAACCAATCGAAGATAATGCATCAATAATATTTAGCTGTAGTGAGATTATCAAACTTTCACCATTAGTTTTAATATTCACTGGTGATTTTCTAACTCCATCATTCCTTTTATATTTATAGTTTGCATTCTATTATAAAAGAGCTGTCCTTTTTCCCCATTTACTTATTAATCTTATCTAATAAAGAGGAAATAGGCAAATTGACCATCATGCCATGAAGGTCAGGATGGCTGCGCCCACAGCAGAGGCTGAGTTTTCATAACAGGCCTTAATGAGCAATCAGCAGGGACCTCAGGCCTCACCCCCCGCCCAGCAGGGCTTGATGTTGTACCTCAGGCCACACCCTCTGCTCCAGTGCTGGGCCAGAGGACCTCAGGCTGTGCCCCCCACCCCGGCACCAGGCCAGGTGACCTGAGGCCGTGCCCCACACCACGGTGCCAGGCTGTGGGACCTGAGGCCGCACCCCCCGCCCATGGGGCTTGACAGGGTACCTCAAGGCACACCCCCTGGCCCAGGGGACCTCAGGCTGCACCCCCCACCAGCAGAGCTTGATGGGGAACCTCAAGGCATGTCCCTTGCCCCAGCCCCGGTCAGGAGACCTTAGGTGAGGCTGGCTAGGTCTGGGTCTCACGCGATTTCAAGGTGCACGTGGGTGAATGGGGACTTGACTCTGGTTCACATGGTGCACCCCCAGACTCTGACAGAAGGAAGATTTTCATATACATTTTACTAATTTTCTTTCATTTCTGACACTTCTATTATAGAGAAAGGGCAAATAGCAATATTAAAATATTTCCTATAATTAATTCCCTTTTAATATGCATGAATTTTGTGCACCAGGTCACTAGTATCAATATAAACTTGTAGAATCTCATTGCATATGTTATAGTATGTTTTTAATTTATTGGTTTTGATGCTCAAAATAAATATTTTTTATTTTTATTTGGTCAGTGGTAGCACCTTCAAAGTGGCTCCTGTTTGATGTTTTCCCATTATTATTTGAGCACTTCTTTATTTTCTGATTGAACCAGATGTTCTAGACTTATGCTTTCCTTGCCCCATCCTGAAATCATTCTTTTCTTAAGGTGCTTTGGTTTCTTGTAGTGGAGAAGAATAGTTAGAAATCAATACTGGGTGCTGAGTCCTGTTGCTCCTAGGCTCTCTTAGCTAATAGACGTGGGGGATATACTGATAGTCTAATTACAGTTCCACTCTGGTCTTCCCACTCTACCATATTTGTAACCGTGTTCTTCAAGAGCAAGAATCCTTGTTCCTTTGCTAATTCTTTTATTCAGGTAAATATACTATTTAAGTGTTTTAAATATGCTATTTAAAATATTTATTGCAGAAAATTTCTACGATAAAACAAAACAAAGAAAATGAAATCACCATTTTTTCTTACCCAGAAATAGCCACTGCAATACACATTTCTATTCTCTTTTTCCTGTACAAATATGTGAATAAATATAGAGATAATATATATTTATAATTTCATTTTAAAAATAGGATTGACAATTAAATAGGTAAATACAAAATCTTACCTTTGTGAAACATTTTAGCCCCTCTGCCACACTGTCAGGAATATGATTTTATAGACAATATGTCAGACAGATGTAGGTTTCATTACTCACTCTGAGTGGGGATGGGCAATCTTGGACAAGTCATTTCTGAGCCTCAGTTTCCTTATTTGTAATATTAGAGTAATAATAAATAAATTTGATGTAAGATACTAGATAATGTATATACATCACCAATCACAGACCTCTTCATTTAGGAAACATTCAGCACATTATCCATTCTGCACATTACCAAAGCACTTATTTACACGTGTAGACAGTTCATTAATACGTTTGTTAGTATGCTGAGTATATTACACTAGATTAAAGCACTTTAAAAGGCAGGAAGTATTGAATCTTATACTACTAAAGAAAAAGTTTACAAGCATATTTTTTAAAATAAATGGACAATAGGAATGTACCAGTATATGCATAATAGCTTATGATATATTTAAGACAGAGCTGTTTATACCCTTTACATATAAATCCATAAATTAAGAATCACAGTTTTATATACAACAAAAGATTGATAAATAGATGTGTTATTTACTGTCAGCATGTGCTTGGTTAGCCTGTTCTTAACTTATATGCTCATAACGAGTAATGAAAGCATTAACTTTCCACAGTCAATCAAATATTTGTTTTGCTGCTATTTGTTACTGTAGACGAAATAATTTTTTTTGCCTTCAGCAAATAAATATGGTTTTAGACAAGGCGCTGGATACTTTAGCTTTGATTTTATTCCTGTGCATAGAATGCCACATGTGTGCTCTTATAATAAAATTGTAAATACTTTATCTTCTGCTTCATAGTGAAGGAACTCATTGTACTCAGGTATACAAAAATGATCCCGGGGGGAAAAAAGATGATATCTGCTAAAATGAAAGAAAGAAAATGCATGCTGGCATGGAACACAGAAATACAACTCTTCTAAAGAAAATAACAGACATTGAAACTCTTAAATGTCTAAAACAGGGCATCCTGTATACTTTTCAATAAAAACTGGTGATAGCTGTGGTAAAATGTTTCATCAGTATTAGTGTAATCCTAGGTCAAAAAAAGATGGAGACAAGAGGGGGGAATGAAGTTAATGAATAAAACAAATGTTACCCAAGATCATGGTCTATTTGGGCCTTACTGAGGAAAAATATAAAGATGGTGTAAAATATATTTATTTTTATTTATTTTTATAAAAAATTGAAGAACTTAAAAAATATATATTGATATGGGACACACACACACACACACACAGAGAAATCATTTTAGAGTTAACATTCAAACAGTAATGAGCTGATTTTCACAGTCCATGAAGAAGTCCATTTCATTTCTGAGTCAACATTAGCTAATCCTACCTCAGCTTCTTAGCACACTTGGAGCAAGGGAGTGTAATTATCTTTTGATTTTCTGGTGTATATAGGGTGGAACAAAAGTAGGCTTACAGTTGTTCATATGGAAAATAGTACTGTAATTAATAATAATACAAGAATAAACTCTGTTTCACATACAACTATAAACATATTTTAAAAACATGGTCCATTCTGACCATAGTTCATTTACTCCAGGAGTATTTACTGAGTGTATACAATTTTCCAGCCACTCTTTGGGTACACCGGGGAACAAAATAAAGACCTCTGAATCCTTTCACAATGTACACGTATTTCAGGACATTCAATGTACACTTTAAATAGCTTACACCTTTACCTGTCAATTAAAGCTCAATAAAACTGGAGGGGAAAACACTTCTATCCTAATGGACCTTACATTCCACCCATATTTGCAAACTTACTGGCATATTATAGATTTCCCTCACGGTCATAAGATGTCTGCAGCAGCTGTAAGCTTCATATCTTCTTCATAGAATAGCCTTCAAAGCAGGAAGGAAAAGTTGTTGCAAAAGGTCTTTCTCCTCTTGGACCTTTCTTTTTGTATGAAATAAAATCTTTCCCAGAAACCACTACATCAGACTTCCCTTAACATATCATTGGAAGGTAGAACAGGTGGTATTTTACACAAGGAAATTGTGGCTCAGATAAATTAATTGATTTTTACCCCCAAGAGTATCAACACAGCTAGTTGGGCTGAAATTTTGTAATAGCAACTGCAGTCCTCTTTTCATAGTGTCTAGTACAGTATTTTGTGGGATACTGCATGTGAGCCAGGAGAGCCTTCAGTTCTAAAACAGTGATTATGAATCTGCTGGTTGTTTGTTTGTTTGTTTGTTTTTGCCTGATATCTCAAAATGAAGAAGCAAACACTGCATATTTGAGGTTCAATTTTATATATCTTGGATGAAATGCCTTCATAATAATTGATAAACTAGTTACCACTATTTTATTTACAGCCAGTGTGTACTTTTTTACACAATGGAATACAGAATATGTTGATTTGTCATCACATTCCTCCATATTTGATCCACATCATTTCCACTCTTCCCAACAAGAAATTATAGCTTCCAGAACCACAGTCAGAATATTCCAAATGCTAAATAAAATTGTTATTTTCAGTCAGTCAAGTGAGCAAGCATAGTTGTCACCTGTTTCTGTTAGGTGGTAGAAAAAAAGATAATTGTAAACTCTTTTACCTAGAAATAATTATTTGAGGTATTCAAGCATGCTTAGATACTAGCTAGTATAAATGTATTTATGTAGACACATACCATAAATGTGTACATGTGTAATGCATATGATAAAATATTTAGCACTAAAACTATCCTGAATATGACTTATTCCCTTTTCACATTTCAAAATGAATTTCTGGATTTTGTGGCTTTTGGTAGGTATCAGGGATATCATTTATCATTTGCATTGTAGGTAAACAAATATTCAGTTTCACAAAAAAATGTGGAGAATGGAGTGAAGAACATTCAGGTTCACTATTCAGTGAAGAAAATACAGTGACTGCCCTTATGTTCTAAAATGAGATTAGATGATGGAGCAAATAAGGCAATGGCTTATATTGGTGTTGGACTTGAGAGTGAATACCTCTGTGCTACATTCAAGGAAGATGTTTATTAATGAAACTATTGTTATCCTTTGCTATTACTAGCTTTTACATTTACAAAACTTACCTGACTCAAATTTTACTTCTTTCCTAAAGTTACACAAGAAATTTCTTTTCCATCTCCTTTTTATATTGGCATCATAAGTTGTCTGTGACTTTGAGTTGGAATGGTGGGTAGCTGGGCCTCTCAGCTGCGAGGACTCATCATTCCTGCATTACTTTTTTTGTCATGCTTAACCTGCAGATGTAAAAGGCCAAACATCATCTTGCATCAACTAGAACTTAGTTAAGTTGCTAGTATGCATATCTGTAAGGCCAGATATTAAATTATAATTATTTTTCTCATCTCAGTGTCTGAGTGCCTTCTTGTATATATGAGCCATTTACTTGACTGTCTTTGATCTACAGTTTTCTAAAAACTAACAACATTTCTTATATCAGCAATCTGTGACAGTCCGTTCCAACCAGTTTTATATATATCATCTCACTGCTACTTCCTAAAAAGGAAACATTCCCTCCAGCCAGCAAGTGTTCCACCTTGTTCCTCATCAAGAAGGGCTGGCACCAGTTCAAGTTCTGTCAACACTGTTCCATCAGATAAAACTGCTAGAACATGAAGGATGCAGGGCAGTGGTATGCATACACGTGATATAAGCCCCAGTGAACGGGCTGCCCGCACTCTCTTTGCTCCCATGTAGCCTGTGTGCCTGTGTTCTTGCTTGAAGCCTCCTCTAACTTGCCTGTGCCTCGGAGCTAATAGTGGCTCTCGCCTATGGGTAATCAGCATCTGTCTGATAACAACTGAGTCACTTGGATAACTTGTGTTAACTGGTTTTCATTGACACAATGGTTAATAATTAAGCATCTATACAAGATCTTTATATAAACATCATTTTTACAAGCTAAAAGTCCAATCAGAAGGTAAGCAGCACTTCTGTATTTGTTCTCACCTGTACTGTTTCACTAGTTAGTAATAAAACTGGGTAAGCCCCACTTTTAGAAAATGTTAGACAGCATGGAAATGTTATACAGTTCATGTAGCATAATGATCTTCTAGAAGATAAGACAAGAACTGTCAGACAGATATATCCCCTATAGGCTTCCCTTCTTTGTGGAAAGCAGTCTGGCATTGCATGTAAAGTTTTTTAGAAT
Organism: Murina feae; assembly: GCA_004026665.1. Lineage (NCBI taxonomy): Eukaryota > Metazoa > Chordata > Mammalia > Chiroptera > Vespertilionidae > Murina > Murina feae. The sequence continues at coordinate 7,240 of PVJC01035221.1, forward strand.
CAGAAACGACTTTACAGAGAGCCTTATAAAACACTAGGGGCCCGGTGCACAAAAATTTGTGCACTCGGGAGGTCTCTCAGCCCGGCCTGTACCCTCTCATAGTCTGGGACCCCTCTGGGGATGTCTTCCTGCTGGCATGCCTGGCCATCCTGGGTGAGGGGCTGATGGCTGTTTGCAGGCTGGCCAAGTCCCCCAGTGGGGTCCCCCACCCCATTGAGGTGTGGCCAGCTTGGTTGATGGGCTGAGGGGCGTTTTCAGGCTGCCCACAGTTCCTTCAGGTTTTGGGTTCCTACTGCCCAGCCCGGGTGAGGGGCTGATGACTGTTTGCAGGCTGGCCAAGCCCCCCAGTGGGGTCCCTCATCCCATTGGGGTGTGGCCAGTGTGGGTGACGGGCTGAGGGGCACTTTCAGTCTTTCAGGCTGCCCACAGCTCCCATTGACCCAATGTCCCAGCAAGGCTGGCTGGAAGCAGGTTCCTGGGGTTTGTTTATCTTCTGTAATTGATACACTGTTCCTTTAAGCCGAGCCTAGGCAGGACTGCTGTTTGTTTCAGCTCCCGAGGCTTCTAGGATTGAGACATTGTTGCAAATATGATGTTGTCTGGAGCGGGAGAAGGCCAGCCGGACTGGCAAACAGTTTTACTCCTGCTGCAATGGAAGCTGCCTGTTTACTCAGCTCTGTGAGTGCCGGCCTCCATCTTGGCTGGGTTAATTTGCATACAGCTGCTCTGATTGGCTGGTGGGCGTGGCTTAGGCATCCCAAAGGGATGGTCAATTTCAATATTACACTTTTGTTAGATAAGATAATCAGGATGACCTTCATTTTGAACATTACCACTCAGCCAGTCAATCGACCACACTGAGTACATTCTATCATATGTGATCAGTTCATTCTCAATTCAGAAAAGATTTATTCAGAATCCAGTATCAGAATTCTTTCCATTTAGTGTGATCCTTGCCACTGAAAAGTGTACAAAGAGTTTTTAGACAGTTATGCCACCTTTATTACTTGCTTCATCTTTACCCTGCTGTCTTGGTCCACTTGGGAGTCTCTCAGAATCCTCTTATTGGGTTCCCCTAGAGGGAGACCTAGATTATAAATTAGAGGCTAGAGTGGGGTTTACCAAATTGAAGCCAATAATTCCCTGGTGGATTATGAAGTCAATAATGTAGGTTAATATTTTTTATTGAATGGAATGGTGTAGACAAGTAAACATCAGAGTGTATCATATTTCATAAGAGTAAAGAGTGTTTTATGAAGTTTTGATTTATTTAGTTGAGCAATATGAAACTGCTGTTTTGTAGATAAACAAAACAATGGAATGTCTGTAATTTCAATCTTCTATATAGCTTTATTAACTATATGCCAAAAAATAAGTATATAGCGTTCAGATGAAAATATATGCTCTTTACATTATATTATGATTCAAAGAGCTCAAAAGCCATTAGGTTAGAATAAATGTCTAATAGCATGTACTAAACTCAGAAACTTCCCACGGAACACTTCTCCCTACCGCTAAAATAGCTAGCCTCCACTGCATAGAACAAGACTAATTTTGGGAAACAGATATTTTATAATTAATAGTCAACCAGTATTAATAATCAACAGTCAGAATAAAACCATATTCACAATCAGTAGATATTTCAAGTGTTGCATTTTGTGTGCAGATGAACTGTAAGACTTCATGAAATTCATAGCAGTGAGAACTCCTTTAGTGAAGAAAAGCTTCTTCATGAACAGAGGTATGATGAAGAAATGGGTCTGATACATGGTCATTTCTGAAACATGAGCTCAGTGGTTTACAAAACCTTGATTCCATAGAACAGGTGCCTATATAGGGAAGAAATCATGAATAATACATATTTTTGATGAATTAGGATCAGAAAACAGTTTTACTTTGAAAAGCACTAATTTTAATGTGGTCAAGAACCCACTGTTTGGAAATACTTGAAATCTCACTTTGGACTTTATGGTAAGGTGACCAGACGTCCCGCTTTTGGCGCGACAGTCCCGATTTTTAACAATTTGTCCCGCGGCGTTTTAAAAAAGTCCCGATTACTCTTTGTAATATTTTAAGTAATAATAAAAATTAATAAAACTAAAAAGAAAGAACCCCCTCGCGCCACCCCCCCCCCCCCCCCGCCAGTCAATGGTGTACCACTTTAAATCTGGTCACCTTAGTTTATGGTACTTTTCAAGACAGCTTTAATTTTACTTAGTTGGTGTTTTGGGGGGGTCTTTTTAGATTTGATTTTTCTTTTAAGAACCCTGGGAAATGTGGAAAATTATAACTAAGGAAATTCATTATTTTATTTAGGAAATAAAAAACTGCTTAAGATTTCTTAAAATGAATGTGAAATCCAAGGCCTTGGGGATAATTATTTTGTAAACTTATTGTGCAGATACATAGAGGTATTTTAAGAGAAAAACGTAATTTATCATGTGTCAATGAGGGATTAGCATTTGCATATTTTTCTGAATGAATAGAATTAGATTCCGATCTCAAAGTCCTGCAATGTCCTCAAAACAAATCTGTTCTTTGTACATTTCTCTCCAAAACTCCACCCCTTCCCTATAGGTTTCTAGTTTATGCCCAATGTACTACCATGACCGTTTTAGCCACAATTTTTTTTTTCTGTTGGGCTGTTTTAACAACCTGCTAACAGGCTGCCAACAGATCTCTGTTCCTAATCTTAGATCCTGCCAATACATTCTGTGTGTGGCTTTTCTTAAACACAAACTTGATCATGTGTCAATCCCCTTCATAAAATTCTTTAATGGCGTCTCATTTCCTACAGGATAAAATCCTCTGCATGCCATATGGGCCCCTATAGGGCCTGAACTTTACCTGCCTCACTAGTATCATCTCTCACTATGGATTGTATGCTCCATGATGGCTAAATTTTTCTACACACAAGCCTGTTTCCCATCTCAGTCTTTGGTAGCACAACTCCCTCTTCCTGGAATGCTTCTATGTGTAATGAATACTGCCTTGATATTCAAGTTGTTGTTTGAGATCATTTCTCTAAGATGTCATTCCTGATCTCTCCTTCAGCCCTAGACCAATGGGTCTCAAACTTTTCTGCATATTAGGATCACTTGGAAAGTGAGGTGCAGGTGTCAGTACTTTTTGAAGCTTCCCAGGTATCTAGCCAAGATGGTTCAAACATTTATCAACTAGGGGCCCAGTGCACAAAAATTTGTGTACTCGGGGGGATGGTCCCTCAGCCCAGCCTGTGCCCTCTCACAGTCTGGAACCCCTAGGGAGATGTCCACCTGCTGGCGTGCCTGGCCAGCCTGGGTGAGGGGCTGATGGCTGTTTGCAGGCTGGCCAAGCCCCCCATTGGGAACTCTCACCCCATGGAGGTGTGGCCAGCCTCAGTGAGGGGCTGAGGGCCATTTTCAGGCTGCTCACAGCTCCCATTGACCCAACGTCCCAGCAAGGCTGGCTGAAATCAGGTTTCTGGGATTTATTTATCTTCTATAATTGAAACTTTGTTACCTTGAGTGGAGGTCTAGGCAGGTAATGAAGCCTCCTGTTTGCTCCAGCTCCATGGCTTCTATAACTGAAACATTGTTGCCATGAGCAGAGGCCAAGCCGGCCTAGGCAGGCAGTTGCAACAGAAGCCTCCTGTTTGCTCTAACTCCATGGCTGCCGGCCTCCATCTTGGCTGGGTTAATTTGCATACAGCTGCTCTGATTGGCTGGGGCGTGGCTTGGCTTGGGGGCATGGCTTAGGTGTCTTGGAGTGATGGTTAATTTGCATACTACTCTTTTTATTAGAGTAGGTATCTTCCTCAAGTTATTTTACTTTTAATTGTGTAAGCCACATGAAAATTATGTTAACTATGATGTGGGTGAGGATATAAGGTTTGTAGTTTGGCAGATAAAAGAAGCAAACTACCAGGTATTATTACAGCATGGTATGTATTCTCATGAAGGTTTGAGGGAGCAAAGGGAAGGCAATTAAATCTAGATAGCAACATACCTTTCTAGATACACAAACCAAATGGAATCATCAGTTATTGAAATGGATAGTCTCCAAAAATGTTTTGTTATACCTCTAGAATGAATCTTTCAGTTTTTACTTTATTTTTAATGGTTTTAGTGAGGTATAATTCATATACCATACAGTTCACCCATTTAAAGTGTGCAGTTCAGTGATTTTAGTATATTATAGATATCTTCAACTATCTCAGTCAATTTTAGAAAAGTTTCTTGATCTCAAAAAGAAACCCTGTGCCATTTACCATCTCCTACTGCAGCTTCAACCTCACCTCCCCCAGCCCTAGACAACCACTTATCACTTCCTGACTCTATATCTCTGTTCTGGATATTTCATTTGGACAGAACCATGTAACACGTGGCCTTTGTGTGTGGCTTTTTTCACTTAGCATAATGTTTTTAAGGCTCCTACATGTTGTAGGATATATCAAGTGCTCATTCCCCTATATAGTTCAATACTATTTCATTTTATGGCTATACCACATTTTGTTATTAGTTGATGGACATTTGGGTTATAAAATGAATTGTAAATACTTGCAATATTTGTATTTTTATATATTTTTCATTGATTTCAGAGAGGAAGGGAAAGGGAGAAAGAGATAGAAGCATCAATGATGAGAAAGAATCATTGATCGGCTACCTCATAAACATTCCTCCTGGGGATCAACCCAGGCATGTGCCCTTTACTGGAACTGAACCTGGGACCCTTCAATCCACAGGCCAATGCTCTATCCACTGAGCCAAGCCAGCTAGGGCCATATGTATTTTTTAAATGTGTTTATAATTCACACATAGGTACTACTGAACAAATGTATTGTATACTATTTATAACATTGAGTCCCCCCCCCCTAAAAAAAAATAGTTTCAAAGCTACAACAAAATATAAGTAGGAATCTAGCATTTTTTTTTTTTTTTTCACCTCTCAGTGGGTACTTTGTACTCTAGACATCTTTCACTTTTACAGATTTTTGAGGTTAATTGTTCAGGTAAGTAAGTTAGTTGAATAAAGGTATCCTGGACAAAGAATACAATGTATGCAAATGCATGGAGATAAGAGAAAGCATGATACCTTTTCTTATCTTGCAAATTGTGTGTCTGGAACACAGAGTGAAAGGGATGTGGAATTTTTCGTAGAGTCATCTTATCCTCTCCCTCAATTCTATAGTTTTAATATTACTGTTTGGCAGTGTATATGAGATACTATATTGCTAAACCTTTCTCTCTAGAAACAACCTTACAGTTTGGGCTTCTTTCAAATAATCCCAACTGAGATTAGCTGCTTTAATATCCTTTTACCACCCTTTTCTGGTTTACTTCCAGACATCTTTCTGCAGTGTTTTCTGTGACGCAGGGAAACTGGCTCTCTGCTATAGAAAATCAACATAAAAAATAAATCCTTTGTACTTTTCCTTCTACAAAACCCATGGAGAAGTCCCTTATACTTTATTCTATATTGTGCTGACTTTCCATATAGAAGAATAGTAATGTTTATTCTTAACCAGTTTGGTTGTAGTTGAAGAGACAGTGGTCATAATATTTATTCTACTACAGCCAAAGACTTTACTAGTCTTATGAAGATTTTGGGGTAAAATCCAATCAGGCTCTAACCAGTTTGGCTCAGTGGATAGAGCGTTGGCCTGTGGACTGAAAGGTCCCAGGTTCGATTCTAGTCAAGGGCATGTACCATGGTTACGGGCACATCCCCAGTAGGAGGTGTGCAGGAGGCAGCTGATCGATGTTTCTCTTTCATCGATGTTTCTAACTCTCTATCCCTCTCCCTTCCTCTCTGTAAAAAATCAATAATTTTTTTAATCCAATCAGTTTCTCATAAATATTTCTCAATATTGACTTGCTTATTTTTCTGTTATTCACACTCTTATTATTCTGGGTGTTTTTAATAGTGTATCTATCACATATTCATTTACTCCATTACATACCTTAAAGGTGGCAGTAATTAGCACTGAATTTACCATCTAAGAAAACAGAAACATAGCATTTGTGGGGTCGACTTAATAAGCCTTTACTCCAGTGAGTGATAGAACTGGGAATAGATTTGAAGTTGTTAATTCGAATATTGCACCCAGGCTACTCAATGTGTTGCTTTGTTTTGTGACCAAGCCAAAGATTTTTCAAAAATTAATCAGTAAGAATGTGTCTGTAATTATGTTCTAATCCAAAATAAGAGAATGAGAAATGTTCCACTTCACCAAGAAAAAAGTCCAAGATTGCTTTAGTAACAATTTCAGTTTATGAAATTATTCAAACAAACCAAAATAAACTCCTTCTTCATTAAAGAATTAGTTCATGTCATTTCAAAACTGAGACTCTTTAAAAAATAATTATTTTTTCTTTCTTCAGCAAATGTGTTTTTGTGATACAGAGTTCAGAAATCCCTTTGCCGAGTATTGTGTTTGTGTCATTTCCCATCCTGTTTGGCTGTATAACACAAGAGAGACGTTCAGAGACATTAAGCCTAACATGGCACCTGACGATTGCAGTTCTCCAAGATTTGGGGCAAGGAAAGCCAATTATTCCTCCTATTCTGCTTTAGCTCTACCATTTTGCCTTCTTTTTCAATTACTTTCTCTAGGAATGTTTTCCTCTGAACAAAATCACTTACCTTTTAAAAAAAATTAATTCATTCAAATACTATTCTAGGCTCTGGATATAAAATGGCAAATAAAGCAGAAAAGTCCCTGCCCTCAAGGAACTCACAGTCTTGTGTCCAACTTTGGTGCCTTCTCACCAGAGCTCACTCACATTCACTCATCAGATATGTATTTTTTTTGTTGGTTTTCAGCTTTTTCCAAAAGGACAGATTTCAAAATATAATATTTACTCTACTACAGCCAAAGACTTTACTAGTGTTAGTATCTTGTGAAGATGCTAGGCAGACTTTGAGATAAAATCCAATCAGTTTCTCAGAACTATTTCTCAATATTGACTTGCTTTTTTTTCTGTTATTCACACTCTTATTATTCTGAGTATTTAAGTGAGTCCCTATGCATAAGACAGTAAGAATGCTTCCTGGCATATAGAGAGCATTGTTTGTACCAGGATCAGCTATGAGTAGCAGACAGGATAGCAAAGCCTTTTCTATTTTATCAGTACATCAGCAGATACTGCTTCTTAAGCAAGTTCTGAATTATAGCTAAGCCTCATGATAACAATGCTACATTTGAACATCCAAATATATAGAAATATAAATTAAATTTTTATAATTCACTTCACAAAAGTATTTTCTACATTCCAATGATAAGTTTTATTGGTACTTTGAAAGCATGATTTAATATACAGAAATAATTTTTATTCAAACAAGTATGTTAATAAAATGAAAATATTGTATCTACTTGCTTCTTCAGATGAGATATAATCATCTGAAGGAACCATGACTATAAAAGTAGCTTACAGACATAAATATGGTGCACTGTGGTCACTGCCAAATAAAAATACCTCATATTTATATAACATGAACAACTTACAAAATCCTGTCACATGCCTCATTACATTTACCTCTATAACAGTCCTGAGAAGTAGATTAAACAAGTATTATAGTTTCTGTTTTGCAAATGAAGAAACCAAAGCATTAAAGATATTTAGTTCTTACGCTAACTTAAACATTAGATTTTAGGAATCAGTTCTTCTGTCCAATATTCTTTCCACTATAAAACTGCAAACTATTGTTTCCTTAAAAAATAAAATAAAATAAGCCACAAGCAATATGACCAGTTAGCTAGAAGCCAGAATCAGCACACAGATTCTGGCCTGCAATCTACAGCAACACCACCAAGATTGAGTAGGTAACCCCCATCCAACTTGCCCTCCAACCCCAGGCTCCCAAAACACAGTTGGACACAGGTCAACTCCAGATAAAGCATGGTCTGATGACCTTTTTCCTACCTTCACATCATCTCAGAAGTTAGCTTGCTAGAGATATCATTAAGCATGGGATTGGGGAGGAGGGGTAAACCCGAATTTGTGTACCTATAATAGAGAACATGATCTAGGCAAATCTGAGATGGTGTACAGACCTGGAAACAACCAGACATGGTGCTTTCAAATCATTGCTTGTTTGTTTTTTTCACCTTTAAGTTAGAATATTCTGATAGATGTAGAAAAATAATTTACCAGGATATTTTTCAGTTTCGTCCTAAATTGGGAAAATCTCAACAAGATTTGGGGACTCAGACTCACTCTCTGTCTCTCTTTTCCTACCCACCTTTGCTCTCTTGTTCACTGAACTACTCATGTACTATTTGCATTGAGAGAAGTGTGGGCATCAGGAAACTTGGAACTTTATCCCCCATTTTATCAATTAACTCCAGCTAGTACCCTGAGAAAATACTCTTTTAAAAAATTCTTAGAAATGAGTTCAAACAACACAACAGTCTAGGTTGGCTCAACTCACTTCATTTAATTTTATAAAAGGCTAAGATATAAATTGTGCCTGCTCATTGCTTCCCAAAATAAAGTTCAAATTCCTTGATCTGGCCCTCAAGACTTTCACAATCAGATTTTATCTTATTTTTCTTATCTATGTGCATCCTGCACTTTGTTGCCTCCATGCTTTGGTTAATTATACTGTCTCTCCTACTGTTATAGCTAAATCTTTCCCCATCAAGGCCCAGTTATACTTACTGCCACTACCTCCACCCAGCTTTCCCTCTCCTTCCTCTGTGTGAGTTCCCTAAGTACTTTATCAGAGCCTCTTGTATGTTATTTGTACCACCACATGGTTAAAGAGTATGCCTTATCCCTTTTCCAGCCATTACGCTCCTTTTCATTAGGAACTGTTTTCCTCACTGCCATACTTAATAGAGCCCCTCTCCTTCATGACTGTTTGCAGTGGAACAGAATAGAAAAGGCATTGGCTTTGAAGTCTGACAGCTTGATTTCATCATTTCATCAGCTTGCTCTATCATTTATTAGCCATAAACCTTGGGCAAGATACTTAACCTCTCTGAACCTGTTTCTTCATTCATAACACAGAGATGACAATACCCTTCTGTTCTGACAGAGTTTAGTGAGAAAGCAGGTAGAGTTCTTATCTAGGTTCTGAAAAGTGGTACTGGCAGTAGTGGTCATACTTGTACTTCTAATAATGACTTTGAAATTATATGGATTTACAGTATAGTGTGACCATTTATAAAAGTAAAGCCACTGTGTTGCTTTACTTTCCTCAGCCATATAGGAGACATAAAGAATACTCTGCCATACCACACATATAAATATATGGGAACTATTTTGAACCAGTTTATAAGAAAAGCACCCCATGAATTTACTACAAAACAATAGAACCCACCTTAGTACTATTAGGAAGGCAGATATTCTGCAGTGTTTAATTTGCTAGAATTATCATAGCCATACGCAGTTTTAGGTAGCAATTATTTCTTTAATATTTTCCCATATTGGTTTTATGAAATCTTTTTATCTTAATGAATTTTTTATTCTTTTCTTATTGCTACAACACAGAGTATATAATTTATAGTTGTCACATTTAGGGCAGCATAGGGGTGTTGTCAAAGTGCCCATCAAACTCCAAGCACTGTGGGTCACACCATCTGGAGAAATACAAAGTGTGCTCTGTCAAGGACCTGGGGGCAACATCAGTCAGCCTTTGTGCTGGTCCTGAGGGAAAGCGAGGTACATTTGAACGGGAGCAACACACTACAGCTGACAGGTGGAAGCGGGGTCCCCCAGAAGAAAAGCTACTCGTGTCCTTTAATAATTTGTAATAGTCATTTATATATTGTAATTATTTTTCATAATCACTATTAAGCCAAATAGAGAAGTATGTTACCAAAAGCTTAGCAGATAAAGTCTACATAATTTATTATATAGGTCAGTATTATATTAAAAGATAAGAGGATCCTAATTTAAACCAATTTAATGTTTAGTATTCAGAACCTGTCTTTACTGATCTAAGTTCTCTTCATATCTCAGTTTTTTTGATAAGTTCACTTAAATTCATTTGAATTAGCTTTTAGTATAATACTTTGTGGTAACTAATGTATGTGCTTTTATGATGGTAAGATATTACCAACATGACTGGTATTTGAATTATAAACTCAATAAAACAATATAACTCTGAAAAAAGATAAAGTTTTGTATTTAGATGGGAGTGGGACTTGAAAAACTTTTAAAACTTTTTTAAAATTTCTTACATATTAGGGGAAAATAACAAAAGTAAAAATTAAGAATGTTCCTAATTAGAGAATTAAATCTATATTGGGCTTCACTGCCATTTTATAAACAGTCACACCATACTATCCTATATAATAAAAGCCTAATATGCTAAGTGTCTGGTCAACTGTTCAGCAAATCTAAGTGTAATCTAAACTAATAAAAGCGGAATAGTAAAATTAGCCATTTCTTCGGGACGCCTACCAGCCAGTCAGAGCAACTGTATGCAAATTAGCCCAGCCAACATGGCGGCCGCCACTCATGGACCTGAGTAAACGTTTAGGCAGCGTCCGTTGCAGCAGGAGCGAAAGCGAAACTATTTTCGGCCCTTGGCGGGCAGGCTCCAAACATGTTTGCAGTAATGTAACAATCATAGAATCCTCGGGAGCTGAAGGGAACAGCAGGCCTGGCCTGACTTACTAAGAGTAACGAAGTCTCATTATAGACGCTGCGCTGCGAGGTGAAGCAGAGGAGGTTTCGTTACCTCAGCCCACCTCGCCTTAAAGGAACAGTACATCAATTATAGGAGATAAACAAACCCCAGAAACCTGCGTCCAGCCAGCCTTGCTGGGTGGGACGTTGGGTCAATAGGAGCTGTGGGCAGCCTTAAAACCTGAAAGCGCCAATCAGCCCGTCACCCACGCTGGCCACAACCCAATGGGGTGAGGGACGTTCCTGGGGGGCTTGGCCAGCCTGCACACAGCCATCAGCCCCTCACCCAGGCTGGTCAGGCACGCCAGCAGGTGGACATCCCCAGAGGAGTCCCAGACTGTGAGAGGGCACAGGCCGGGCTGAAGGACCTCCCGAGTGCACAGAGCGGCTGCAGGGCGGAACAGCGCAGGACCCAGGACCCATGAGTGGGAAAGAGGCAGCAGGGTTGGCGGCCTGCTTGGCGGCTGCCCAGGCCCTTTGAGGGGCGCCGGGGAGCGGGTAAGAGGTGGCGGGG
>PVJC01035222.1:0-18366 GCA_004026665.1 Murina feae
CTGGTTTCCATGATTCACCTGCTGCTCTCTCCGAGGCTCCCGGCTGCCATCTTGCCTGGGCTAATTTGCATACAGCCACTCTGATTGGCTGGTGGGCGTGGCTTACCCTGTCTCGGAGAAATGGTTAATTTTACTATTTCGCTTTTATTAGTTTAGATAGTCATTTCATAAAAGGGGAAATGCTGGCTGAGAGAGAAGAAAGAACCTGCCGAGATCAGAATTTGCTGGGGGCAGAAGTGGCCCCAGACCCAGGTCCCCTGACTTCCGGCGCAGTGTTCCTTTCATTCTTCCCGGAATGAGCACTTGGACGAAGTGCTCAACGGTAATTCATGATCGTGGAGACTGAAGAGAATTCACTAAGCGGAGATGAGACTCAGGGAAGCACTTACTGTCCTGTGACTGTGGGGGATCCTTTCACCCTCTGCACCTCACTTTGCTCACCTGCAAGGTGGGGATCAGGAAGTGCCTGTTGTGGGGATTGAAGGAGTCAATGCCGGTCCGAAGTGATTCCGCCAGGGACTAGCATGCTCCTAACCAACGGGACCTCACTTACCCTGCCCCCAGCCTCTGTCCACTGCCTCTGTCCTCACTTCTCTCTCCACCCAGCAAGTGGACGGAATCACTCACCCATTGTGTGGACAGGTGTCAGACTGGAAAACCAGATAGTGCCGTTCCCTTGCAGGCACCCCTGGCTGAGAATTTGAGCCATCCCTGTCTTTCCCTCCCCATCTCCTTCCTGTCCCCTCTCTCACTCTCCCCCCCTCCCTGGCTCTTCTCCTCACCCCCTCAGTCTCCTGCTGTTTTGGGGTGTGGCCAGGGTGGGAGTGCCAATTGGGAAGAGCATGTTTACTTTGAATAAGTGCTGCTGGTGGTGCTTGATGTTGTGAGTCATCAGAGGTCAAGAACATGGATGCCTGCCGGAGCCTGCTGTGTGTAAAACCCTGGCTCTACTTCCCTGCTTTGTGAGCTTGGGAAAGTGACTTTACCTCTCTGGGCCTCAGTTTCCATATCTGTTGCAGGGGTTAAAGAATTGGCTAGATGCGAAGCTCTGAGTATAGTGTCCAGCACATTCTAAGTGCTAAGTTACAGGCTGTGCCTGGAAGGCCATGCCCTCGGACAGCTCTGCAACTGCAGGCACGTGTGTGTGTGTGTGTGTGTGTGTGTGTGTGTGTGTGTGTGTGTCTGTTTAGCTGTGATGCTCCTCCTGACTTGTTTTCCAGCACAGACTGCAGAGCAGAGGACATTGGAGCTAGAAGAGATCTTGCAGACCTTACGTACCGGGAGGGATTCCCAGGTCTGGGAGGGATGGAATTAGCACCCCGGTGCCACCTGTAAAACGAAATTTTAATTTTTATTGAATTTAAATATTTTAAACTGAAATAGCCACACGTGGCTAGTAGTTCCTGTATCAGAATGATTAGCCACGTGTGGCTATTTCAATAATGAGACAGCATCTTAGAGCCAAAAGTCTCTGCTTCTGCTCACGAAGGTGTAATTCTAGATACTAGTCTGCGGCCCACCCACTAGAATTCCTAAAGCTGCAGAGCCCTAGAAGAAGGCATCCTCTTCACCCCCCTGAGAACCTTATGTCTGTACCGGACAAGCTGCAGAGAAGGCAGAGAAATGAGGATTGTTTGAGCTCTTCCTCCCTTCCCACCCAGGGACCAGTTTTCTGCCCCTATCCCAGGTCTCCCTTAATAGCCTTTGTCTGATTTCAGTCCACTTGGAGGACTTTGTTTGCACATCGTGAGGATTGCTGGCTCTCCTCTGCTCATCTCTGCTGCTTGCAAACATCGAATTTTCTTATCTGCAGATCAACCTCTTATGTTTCATTCATAAGGCATTTATCTCCACCTTGCACTTCAGCTACTCTGATTTCCACAAGGAACTAGCAAGTCAGCTTCCCAGGGGTCCACACTGTGGTTTCTCTCACGCCTTCCCCATCTCCTTGCTGTGATTAAGCACCGTAATTCTCCCTCTGTCTAATTGACTCTGCCTGCCTGGGTGAGCCGCTGCCTCTCCAGCCATCCGTAGGGTTGATGCTTTTGCTGTATGTATTGGTAATGATTAGAAAGCACAACCTGTTGTTAATAATGAGAAAGCATTGTGGAGTCTTCAGTCTCTGCTTCTGCTTATGAAGGTGTCATTCTAGGTAACAGCTGGCTTGCAACCCACCCATCGGAATTCCTCTAGCTTGGGGCACTTCCTGGCCGCTGTTTCTTAGCTGACTTAGATACAATGGCCCTCCCTTCCTCCCTTCTTTCCTTCCTCCCTCTTTTTTTCTTCCTTTGCTTTTATTATTACTGATATTCAGAAGGTAACCATGTACCTTAAAATTTCTTTTTATTTTTCAATCAGAGTTGACATTTAATATTGCATTAGTTTTCAGTGTACGGCATAGTGGGTAGACATTTATTTAACTTACAAAGTGATCCCCCTGGTAAGTCTAGTACCCATCTGGCACCACACATAGTTAGTACAATGGTATTGACTATATTACCCATGCTGCACTTCATCCCTGTTGATCATTTTTACTTCTTAACCCATCAGCTTTTTCAACTTACCTTCCAAGCCCCCTACTGTATCTATGAGTTTGTTTCTGTTTTGTTATTACTTTTGTGTGTGTTTTTTCTAGATTCCACATATGAGTGAAATCATATGATATTTCCTCTGTCGGACTTATTTCACTTAGTGTAATACCCTCTAGGTCCACCCATGTAGTTATAAATGGTAAGATTTCATTCTATTTTATGGCCAAGTAATATTCCACTGTATATATGCACCACATCTTCTTTATCCAGTCATCTATCAGTGGACACTTAGGTTACTTCCATATTTTTCTATTGCAAATGAACATGGGGGTGGGTGCACATGTCTTTTTGAATTAGTGTTTTAGATTTCTTTAGATTAAAACCCAGAAGTGGAATTGCTGGGCCAAAAGGTAGTTTTACTTTTAATTTTTTTGAGGAATCTCCGTACTGATTCCCACAGTGGCTGTGCTAGTTTTCAATCCCACCAACTTCCCTTTTCTCCACGTCTGGCCAACATTTGCTATTTGTTAATTTGTTGATGATAGACACTCTGACAGGTTTGGTTTTAAAATAAAAACAATGATGTGAAGGTATTCATTACTTCACAAACTGTTAAGTGTCTTGGTCACCTTCCTCCCTCCTTTCTGGATTCACATTGAAAGCTGACTTTGTGCTGCTCCAATGGATTTACAGGCATCGTTTTCATAGCTCTGTGCGAGAGATTCTTCTTTCAGTTATTAGTAATCATAGTACCTGCAGTGGATGAGTAGTACCCACTTGATCAGGATTCAAAAAGGACTCCACACCAGAATGCAGGCTTCTTATTCTTCCCTTTAATTCTCAAGACCACCCTGTGAGGAAGGTCCTAGCATTTGGCCTATTTTGTAGATAGAAACAGGGAAAAACTGAGGAAATAACTCTCCCAAAGCTGCACAGTGGCCAAAGCAGGCTTCTGATCCAGGTTTGACTGCAAAGCCCATGAACTTAACCCTGGGCCACCCAGTGTGCTATCCTGTAGCGAGGGCAGAGCTGGGAGCCAGGCAGGAAGGTCCGTGACATTATGGTGGGGTCTCTGTTGTTTTGGCCCGCCCAGCAAGATCTTTCCTTTCCTTTTTTGCGGGGAAGAGCACCTTGGCTTGGGCCAGGTTCCTCAAAGCAGACCCTCAGAGGGAATATAAGTTCAAATGAGTTATTCAGAAATATATTGTGAAGGGAGAAGAGTTGACTTTGGTGGGCACACAATGCAATATATAGATAATGCGTCCCAGAATTGTACACCTGAGACCTATATACGTTTATTAACCAGTGTTACCCCAATAAGAAAAAAAAAGTGTTTCCAGGAGAACCTGGTAAGGAAGTCGGGAAGTAGGCCTGGGACAGGAGGAGTTGCCCAGCAAGGGTCCTCCTATCCTCAGCCTGATTCCGTGGGAGCTCTGGAGTGTAAATGGCACCGAACTTGAGGCCAGAGAGCTGAATTTTCCTCCCCCTCCCTCAACGCAGGGTCACCCATGGGATGTAAACTCCGGGTTCCCCAGTTCTCTGACCTCGCAAGTGGCTCCAGCAGCCCAAGCAGCATCCTTGGAAGAAAGTTGCACACGGGCGCTGGTAGAAACACGCGGGGCAGGGGACAGAGAGGAGGCCAAAGGGGTTCAAGGGAATCTGAACAGAGTAGACATTGGACGTGTACTCTGTACACCTGTTTTTCATTGATGGATGTTCTCTTTGCCTTTCTTTGGGGCCAATCAGTCAGGACCAGGGTTTGTAAACCTCTGCACCATTGGCATTTGTGGGGGGAGGATTCTTGGTGGTAGAGGCTGGCCTGTGCATCGTGGGGTGCTCAGCAGCATCCCTGGTTGTCACACCCACTGATGCCCAACAGTATCTGCAGACAATGCCAAGTGTCTCCTGGGAGCAAAATCGCCCCCCACTGAGAACCGCGGGTCAGGTGACCGGCCTTCCCCTGGCTGCAGTAGTCAGACTCTCCCGCCCAGGAATTTCCCTCTTGCCGAGAGATGCAAGAGCATATGTGGCTGGGGGTGATTAATCAAGAATGCTGTGTCCTAAAGAGACTAAGCCTTGTTTTTCCTCCTCTGATTCAGAGTTTTCCTCTGACAGCCTTCAATAAATTTCTTCTCTGCTTCCGTTCATCTGAATCAGTTCTGTTGCCTGTGATGAAAGACTCTTAATGAATACAGTGATCCATCTGTTAAATTTTATGACTTGGAATCTCTAACCCAAGAACTAAAAAGTATCCATAGACACAATGGAAAGGAGAACTCTGTTTGGCTGGGATCACTTCTCCTGGTTTCTGACTGTCCACTTCCTCCCTCTTCCCCACCTTCACATACATCCGTTTGCCAGTTTTCAGTTGCTAGGGTGTGTTGGATTAATTAAAATAGTGAACAGAACCCTTGGGAGAAAGACTCTTGCTTTGCTATTTTACTAGGCATCAGCTACTGGAAAATTCCTTGCTTCAGAAGACATCATCTTACTAGACGTCTATCTGGACTTTTTCCACAGATTTATCTTTCCCATGTCTCAGATGCAGTTCTTTCTCTCCAAAAAAGGAATTGTTAATTTTTTTGGACTTGGAGACTACCCATTCTGTTTTCCTGGAAAGTTATCTAAGACTCTGGAATTGCTCCACTCCTGGAGATGTGTGGTGTAGACTGTCCTTGGTGTTTGAGGATGGCTGTATCGGGGATGGTGTGTGCAGCTGAATGTATGAGCCCTCCAAGTCCTTTCTCAAGGTTACTGTGCCATCTTCTCTTAGTGCTAGCACGTAGCTTTGTGTGTCTGCATGAGCTGCTCTACTGCAAAATATCAAGGGAAAGCACGAATGGGAGACAGTCACTGTTCAGAAACACTTACCAAATGTGTTTAAATCATGAGGCGACCTTTTAACTATCTGATGATGTCTTGGGGAATTGCCATTGGGAAAACTATTTGTTAAGAATAACTAGCCCTGATACTAAGAATTATGTAGTATTTTTTTTTTTCTTTTCCCCCCTCCAGGCTGCCAGGGAACTCACAGCAAAATTCAGAGCTACTCATAGTTATCTATACTACTGTGCCTGCTATTTCCTTTCTTTCCTCTTCCTTTGTCTAGATTCACTATTCCTGTATTTATTTTATTAGCCGCATCAGACCCTTTGTTGCTGGCTTCTACAAAACCCATTTGAAAAGGAAGTAGGGTATGAACAGATGAACTCTAAAGGTGTATTGCATTTTGACTTTTGAGAAGAGCTAACTTTCTATGGGTGTATTTCAGTGCTCTTAACATTCCGGACATGAACTGATTGATATTATGCATGTGTATATGTTTGCATATGCTTGGTGGGTGTTGGGGGAGTGGACTGAATGTCCTTGTGTCCTTTGTAATACTGGTGAGTTTCCATGAGACCTTGGGATAGCCACTCTAGCTCTCTGGGCTTCAATTTCTTCTTGGAATGTTTCTGACTGGAGGTATCTAGGCCCTTGTCTGTTTGGAACTTCTGTGGTACTGACATTGCCTTGGAATTTAATTAATCTTCAAGATGGTATGGCCTTTCAAGAGAGTGAAAGGACATCCCTCGGAATGGGATGAACTATTTAAATCATGTCTCTGATAAGGGTCTAAGTATCAAGACTATATAAATAACACGACTCAATACCAAAAAGGCAAACAATCCAATCAAAACATGGGCAAAGGATTTCAATAGACATTTCTCCAAAGAAGATAAAATGGCCCTCAAGCACACGAAAAGATGCTTAATTCAGTAGTCATTCGGGAGATACTAAATCAAAACCAAAGTGAGGTAACAGTTCACACCCAGTGAGTTGGCCACAACAACAACAACAAGGAAAATAAGTATTAGTGAGGATGTGAAAGGATTGGAACTCTTATGCATTGCTGGTTGCTATGTAAAATGGGATGTCCCTGTGAAAAACAATTTGGCAGTCTCTCAATAAATCACTAGTAAAAAGAATTAGCATGTGACCCAGCAGTTTCATTCCTGGATATATACCTAAATGAATTGATAATGGTTTTCAAAGCTTGTACAGGCACATCTCAGCAATATTGTAGATTTGGTTCCAGACTACCACATCAAAGGAAACGAAATAAAACAGCATGTCATATGCACTGGGAACCCAAAACATTCATGACTTGCTTTATTGCTACACTATACCGTAGTTTTGTATGTGTAACTAGCCCTGTATCAAAAAACAATGTATATATCTTCATTAAAAAATAACTTATTGCTAAAAAATGCTACCATCATCTGAGCCTTCAGTGAGTTGTAACCTTTTCCCTGTTGGACGATCTTGCCTTGAGGTTGGTGGCTGCTGGCTAATCAGGGTGGTGGTTGCTGAAGGCTGAGGTGTGTGACAATTTCTTAAAACAAGACAATGAAGTTTGCTGCATCAGTCATAACACTTTGTGTGTGGCATGCAATGCTGTTTGGTAGCATTTTACCTACAGTAGAGCTGCTTTCAAAATGTGAGTCAACCCTCTCAAAGCCTGCCGCTGCTTTATCAGCTAACCTAGTGTAATATTCTAAGTCCCTTGGCGTCATTTCAACAATCGTCACAGCATCTTCATCAGGAGTTGATTGGATCCCAAGGAACTACTTTCTTTGCTCATCCGCAAGAAGCAACTCCTCATTCATTAAAGTTTTATCTCGAGAAGCAGCAATTCAGTCACATCTCAGGCTCCACTTCTAACGCTAGTTTTCTTGCTATTTGCACCACATCTCTGGCTATTTCTTCCCCAGAAGTCCTGAAATCCTCAGAGTCATCCATGAGGGTTGGGATCAAATTCTTCCAAACTGCTGCTAATGTTGCTATTTTCACCTCCTCCCCTGTATCACGAATGTTCTTCATGGACTCTAAAATGGCAAATTCTTTCCAGAAGGTTTTCAATTTGCTCAATGCAGGATTGCCACAAACTGTCTACTTGTAAAACAAAACAAAAGAAGGCAATGTCTGCGCGGTGCATTACACAGGGAGCAATAAAAGGAGACATGAGTGTTTATAGCAGTACTATTCACATTCGCCAAAAGGTGAAAACAACCAAATAGCCATCAACTGATGGATGGATAAAGAAAATGCGGTCTAGCCGTGCCATGGGATATTGGTAAGCCATAAAAAGGAATGAAGTGCTAATACCTGCTGCAACATCGATGAACCTCAAGAACATGCTGCTAAGTAAAAGAAGCCAGACCCAAAAGGACAAATGTTGCGTGATTCCATTCTGTGAAATATCCAGGATAGGAAAATCCACAGAGAGGGAGAAGGGAGGAGTGGTTACCAGGGATTCAGGGCACTGGGAGCGGGGAGTGACTACTTCCTCAGTGTGGGATCTCCAGATTAAAGTGATAGTAGCACAGCAACTGTGAGTGTATAAATGCCCACCGAATTGTACTTAAAAATGATAGATTTTTATGCATATCTCCCCTCCCCCCACCACACACACACTCAAAAACACCCATGGGAACACTTTTCTAGGTTAAAAGAGATTAAAAAGACACAACAACCAGAAAAAAGAAAAGGCATGGCTATTTTTGTTTCAATAGGTTTAGTGTTGATTTTTTATACATAGGTATATTTTAAAAATAAAGAATAATCTGCTTTACTCTACTGCTACTCAGGGTAACTGGCAGATGGGCAGCATTTACCTCACCTGGGAGCTTGTAAAAACTATAAAGTCTTGGTCCCTCCCAGACAGACCTAGTGCAGCAGCCTGGAGGTGGGGCCGGAATCTCTGCTTCCCACGCCCTCCAGCCTCCCAGGCATGTAGTGGGGAGGAGCTCCGCTTTACACTGCCCTAGGCCAGTGCTTCAAACCTCTCTGTGGGTAAGGATCACCAGAGGTCTCATTTCACATGTTGGTTCCTGAAACCAGAGAGGAGGATTTCTCAGATGTGGGTGCTGTTCAGACAGGCTCCCAGGAGATTCCAATGCAGACGCTCCAAGACTTCATTTAAGAAATGCAAAAATAACGGAGGGAGAATTGATTCTCAAACTTGATGGGGGCATGAATATCACTTGGGAAGTTTGCTAAAGAATACAGGCTTCCGGGCACCACTGCCAGATGTTCTGATTCAGTTAGTCTAGGGCGGGGCCTGGGAACCTGCATTTTAGATCATCTCCTCTGTTAATTCTGATTAAAGGTGGTTAGGAGACCGCCTTTTGAAAAACACTTTCAGATAGCAGGCTCTCCGAGGATACAGGACAGCGTTCTGCTCTTGCTCGACTAGAACTGTGGCCTCCATCTAATAAAACGGGACTAACTGGGAGGACTGACGAGTCAGTAACTTTTGACGCTACAGTTGGCCCTTGGCCTCTGTGGAGTCAAGCAACCCTGGATGGAAATCCATGGTTGGGAATCCGCGGTTGGGAAACCGCACCTACAGATGCGAAAACGCTGTTTTCCATCCATATCCATGGTTGGTTGAATCTGCGGGTGCGAAACGTTTGGATACAAAACCCGCAGATATGCAGGGCCGACTGTATTTATTGAAAAAACAAAACACAACAAAAAAACCCCCACCACAAGGGCATATAAATGGGCCAGTGCAGTTCAAGCCTGATGCTCCAGGGCCAGCGAATATCCAGGTGCCCCATTGTCACCCCGTTGCCCTGGGAGATGGTCCTTCGCAGCTTGGGAAGCGAGCCACACGGTTTCCAAGCTCAACATTTCGCCGTGGAGCCCCGCCAGCGCGGCCTCGGGATGACTTACTGTTTGCTCTGCGTCTCTGGTATGTGCCTGGTGTAATATTTACCAACTGGTCGGCTCTGTGGACTCAGAGGCCCCCGAGACTGTGTTTGCGCCACTCGGCTTCCCCGCGGGGCCCGTTTCCATGGCAACGGCCTTGCTGTCAGCAGCCTTGCAGGGAGGTTTTAAAAGAGAGCACTGTTGGGTATTGCTGTCTGGAGCCTAACGAGGCCGGCTTTTTCTCTTGGATCCTTGACAGGGAAGCAGGAGCAGGCCTGCACCGAGGCATCCTCGCTGTGTATGTCCCTGTGCCCTGGACACTGTCTTCTCAGCCCTGTGCTCTACGTCAGCCAACAAGGGTTGTTGGTGCGATTTGCTGCGGAGTGGACGCTTCCCTCCAAAGGGCTGTAACCCGATCAGGTGTCTCTTTGCGGTGCGATCACTTGAATTTTTTTTTTTTATTATTAATTACATACAGTTTTACAAAGATTGGTACATATATCTCTTTTTTCCCCTGCTCTTCCGCCCGCGATCACTTGAATTTGACGGGCAGGTGTTTTCTCCTCCTTCATGAACAGCTCTCTCAAGTTGTCCTTCTCTGCTTTGCTTGGTCCTAAACATTCCGCAGCTGGGAAATCCTGACAGTCCCAGTGCTCTCCCAGCCCGCAGCCTCCCATCCCAGGCAGCCAGCTGCTCCCCGGGGTTTCTAACCGCAGCTTCTCCTCTGCTGCAAGAAGAGCCCAAGCCCCTTAGGGTGCCACTCTATGCCCTCATGCCCGAAGGGGCTCAGCGCTGCCCGCGGAGCCATGGTGCCTGCCACAGATGCCAGCTTAACTTTTCTAGGAGCCACAGGAAAATAGTAAACTCAAGCAGGTGAACTTAATACAATAGGTTTTTTTTAGTTTAGTATATCCCAAATATCATTATTAACAGCCAAACCACATAAAAACATATTAGTGATACTTTACTTTCTTGGTTCTCACCCAGTCTTCAGAATCTGTGTATTTCCGGCTTGTAGCACATCTCCACTCCAAATTGTGTTGTCCCTCGACTTCTGACGTTGGAAAGGCAGTCTGAACCTGGCCCAGCTTCCTAGGCCTCGTAGTGGGCCATGTCTCTCTTCTTTTGTCTACATTCTCACCCACCTCCTGTATCAGACAGCATGTACATTCAGCTGAATAATATCCCACACCAGACAACACTGCGAAGCTAAATAAATTGATTAAAATCACAACACCTCCCTCAGCCCCTCAAATAAAGTGCAACGTATACAACGGAAGTCAGAAATTTAAAAAAGTTCTGCTGTTTGGGTTAATCCAGGCTATCGTTCCCCTCCAGCTATTGCAAAACTGGGGCGAGATACTTGAGTTAGAATAACGGAGCTAATGGATGAAAGGATTGCTCTGGTCTGCATTTGAGCCTGTGCCCAGTGACTCACGGTGCTGGCGACAGCTTGTCACATCCCTGGGATGTATGTCATTGTGTAGATGAAAAGCCTAGACACAAAGTTGGAAAGACCTGTGTTTGATC
Organism: Murina feae; assembly: GCA_004026665.1. Classification (NCBI taxonomy): domain Eukaryota; kingdom Metazoa; phylum Chordata; class Mammalia; order Chiroptera; family Vespertilionidae; genus Murina; species Murina feae. The sequence goes on from PVJC01035222.1 coordinate 10,758, forward strand.
CTAGTTCATCCACTTCCTAGCTATGTGAATTTGAGTACGTGAGAACCTCTCTCAGGCCCTCAGTGGTCTCACCTGTAAAATGGGCTACTGGTGGTACTGCCCCTCTGGGATGTTCCGAGCGTTTACTGGGTGGGATACTGGGATATTGTGATACCAGAGCTGTGGCATTTCCTTCGGCGACAGTTATGAACATCAGTCCTCCTTGACCTAGAGTGACTTGGGTGTAGCATTCTTTAACTTAAAGATAATTCCTGGGCTCTGAGACCAGGAATTCTTTTAAGATCAGAGTCCCTGGCTGTTTCCCCCTAAGAGTTTCCAGCAGGTTTTGTGTTTGGTGACATCTAGTGGTTGGATAAGGTAGTTGTGAAAGCAGAATGCAAAGCCTTGGATTTGTTCTTCCCTTCCCTCTTCTACTCTCTTCCTCCCCCTTCCTGAGAAGCTGCCCCCTCCTGTCTGTCTCTTCATGTCTCTGTTCTCCCATCTCTGGATTCAGGCAGCATCTATCTTCAACCTTCCTCACCTGCCCTGGCCCTGACCCCCTCCTTCTCCCCAGGAGGGCACTGCTGGGTGACTGAGCATGCTCCCTGGGTCTGCAAGCCATGGTCATGTCATTTCCTCTGCCTGCAAAGTCATTCTTCATATGTCTCCGCCCACCTTGACTCTTCCCTGCTCTGCCCAGACCAAGCCAGGCACTTGGTCCTCTGGGGTTTCAAGACATTTATTATTTCCCTTTTGTTTAACTCTTTTAAAGTATTCTTCTCATTTAGTCAGTACTATGTACTGCAAACCCACTATATATCCTACATATTACATTGCATCGTAGCAATATATTCACATGCCTGAGTCTGCATTAAACAGTGAGATTTCCCCTCCACTTCCTTCCCTCTTCATCCTCTCACTCTCACTTCCTTCCTCTTGTGTACTCCAGCTGCCAACACACAGCATCTTCTACATAACAATGTCTTTTTTCAATACCTTTGTCAGTGCCAAACACAAAAGGGTCATCAATGCATAGAATGTCAGCCCCCTTGGCTGGTTTTTGGCCGGTCGGAACTAACTTAGTTCTCTTCGCATTATATCCTAAGTGATCTCAAATGTGGCTAAGAATCAGAATGGACACAAACCCATAGCTAGTTCAAGTGTAGATAATACAGCACAATAAGTAACCAGAAATCGGAAGAAAAATGCCCTGGATTTGGGGGTGTAAAGGTCAAGCGAATGGGGAGTTAGTTATAGTGTGGACTTGACCAGTTCATTTCCCTGCTTTAAAACAAGGAAGCTCCCCATTAGTCAAATACATCGACTTCCAGTGTTTTGACTGCGCCTCAGCTGTGAAAGCTGAGACCCCAGGATGCAAATGTATGTTACTTATAAGTCCTATGTGTCCCTCTTCAGTAATGCAATATTTTCATTATAAAGCAAACAAAAGAGCAATTTAAAAACATAAGAAAAGGTACACAAATAGATGTCTAAAGCTTTTCTCCTTTACCCAGGGGCTCATCGCTGTCCTCCTGGGCTATGCTGTCCCGCTTGGAAGAGCCTGGGTTAGTCCTGGCATCCTGAGCCTTCTGCCTTCTGGGCCCGTGGCTCTGACACACACACGCTTCTCCAGTCTGCTTTACTCACACCTCCCACTCACACTGCCCCTTCTGCCTGCCGTGTCCATGCATTTCCGCCCTCCTGCACTCGCCTTCTCCTCCTTGCACTATCAAACCTAATACCTTTGAAGATCTGGTTCCAGGTCCTTCCATTGCAGGAATTCTTGGGGAAACTGAGGCCCAAGGGTAGAGGTCACTGTGCAGGTTAGACTGCAGGGAGGAAGGGGATGGTTTCCCCACTGACCACTGAGCCATTCAACAGATTTTTATTGAAGACTTGCCCTGCGCATGCATGGAACCTATTCCAGGAAATTCTCAAAGGCGGCAAGCCAGGATTTGCTGCCCTTGGAGGATTGGGAGGCCGGAATGATATTTGGATAAACTGTGGAGTCCGTTGGGTTTCATGTCAGGATCTGGTTGGAAAGGTTGGTCTCTGGATCTAGACATGTCTTGATTTAAGTCTTGCCCACCCAAATGAATAACTTTCTACGTGGCTTTAGGCAAGACTTCACATTTCTGAACCTTGGTTTCTTCACCTGTAAATTAGGACTCCCAATATGTACCATCTAGGACTGTTGTAAGGATTAAATAAGAGGATGCAAGCAGGGTAACCAACTTACTCCAGTTTGCCTGGGACTTTCCTGATTGCAGCCTGAAAGTCCTTCATCCTGGGAACCTGGTCAGTTCAGGGCAACACTAATGTGTGGTCCCCTGAATGCAGGGCAGCTGCCTGGAGGGTCCCGAGCGCCTCGGAGGTCTTGTTTCTGTCTCTTGCTTCTTTGGTCAGGCTCCTATTTGCCTACACTCGTCATTCTCCCCCTCTTCTTGTAAGACATTTGACTTTTGATCCTTAGTGCATTGAATTAGGAGATTTTTATTTAAGTCCAGAGGAATAAATTTATAACGACAAAATTGCAGGCACAGCCAGGGGACTCTGGAAAACCCCTGAGACAGGAGGCATTTCCCTTCTCACGAATTCTGTGACGGTTACTGAGTGCTTGCTGTGTGTGGGTCTCAGGGACAGGCGCCTGGGAGACTGCAGCACACAGACAGAGCCAGCCTCCTGCTGCAGACAGGCGACCCGCAGCTGCTGACCCGCTGGTGTGCTTGGTGCCCTGGCACTTTATCCTGAGGTCCTGCACAAGAGCCCTGGAGTCACTGTCTGTACACTTTCCCCATTCCTCACCACATGGACTGGTTCTAAGGGCTGTTGCAAATGCCCTTTCCACAAGATGTGTTTAAAAATGGAAAGAATACAGGGAATGGGTGAGTGCTGAGAGGCACGCCCAGAACTCAGCAGGGTTGCCAGGCCAGGACGAATGTCCCCAAAGCCATGTGGGAGGCTTCAGAAAGGGACGTTGAGACTTGTGCAGAGAGCCAGCCTGTGGCTTCTATCCGCATTCCTGCTGTGTCCCTTGAGGAGAACCCATTCTGATCTGCTCTTGGTTAAAATTGTTCCGAGGGACGGCCTGGAGAACGTCTATTACTCAGCGAAGAGCTGAAGCTCTGGGCACACAGTGGCCTGAGTAAAGAGCAAAGTTTTTACTGGTCTTGGCCACAGAGTGAGAAAAAGAATAGTAAGTTGTGAGTCCCTTTGGGCATATGGTCATTCCTCTTTGGGGATGGAGCTTTGTCACTAGTTCTAAATGGTGTAAAAGTTGAGGACCTAAGTATAAATCCAGAGGAGTGTGTGTGTATGTGTGTGTGTGTATGCTCACGTGTGCATGCACATGTGTAGTTATGGGGGCCTCTGGGAGGCAGCACAGATATTATTTAAGAACCCAGAGTTGCATTCAGTCCTGGCTCCATCAATGCATAACATGAATCTTGGGTAAGATACTTAGTACCTCAGTTTCTCCATCTGTGGTATCTCACTGTGGTTTGGATTTGCATTTCCCTGATGATAAGTGGTGTTGAGCCCCTTTTCGCGTACCTGTGGGCCAGCTGGAGGTTTGACAGACTCTTACCACCCTTAAACGAGGCATTGCCTATGCACGTATAGATTTGTTGTGAAGACCAAACTACCTTATTTCATGATTGGACAACTGACATTTTAATATCACGTTATTCAAATTCTCCAATGTATAGTAGTTTGTTAGGGCTCTGTAACTAAGTGCAACAAATTGAGTGGCTTAAACAATTTATTCTCTCATGTTCTGGAGGCTAGAAGTCTGAGATGAAGGTGTTGGCAGGACCGTGGTGCTAGCAAAGGGTCTGTCCACTTGGCCTTTAGAGAAACGCGGGTCATGATGGGACCTAGGAATTTTCACCTTCGGTGACCCTGTCTGCAGTAAGAAAGCACACAGGTGTAGTGAAAATTATTTGGTACAGAGAGAAATATGTCAACATCATGTATAACACGTTTTCATCAACCTAAAAGTTAAGGTTTCTTTTTAAAAATTATTATTACTTTGTGTTTGTTGTTGTTGTTAATCCTCACCTGAGGATATTTTCCCATTGATTTTCAGAGAGAGTATAAGGGAAGGGGTGAGACAGAAACATTGACGTGAGAAAGGCACATCGCTTGGTTGCATCCTGCATGCGCCCCGACCGGGGACAGGCATCAAGCCTGCAACTGAGGTACGTGCCCTTGACCAGAATCGAACCCGGGAACCTTCAGTCCGAGGGCTGAGGCTCTATCCACTGAGGCAAACCGACAAGGGCTATTTCTTTTTATTTTGAAAGGAATTAAACCATGTCCAAGGTCCCTTAAAAGCATTGCTGTGGGCCTCTGTGTCTGATGGATGCATTGGCTCTGGAGAAGTGTACTGGGAGGGAAAGGCGGCTGGTCTGGCTCATCTTTACAATCCAACTTCCCACGTGGATGACCCACAGCTGCCACAAGCAGGTGAGCAGAGACGCCTCAAGGTCCCTGGTACAATATGTGAAAAGAGGCCCCATCCACACAGCTAAGCCTCTGCCACGGTAATGGAGTGATTGTTTTGCTAGACGCTGAGGAATTACAAACTTTCTGAGTCCTTGTTTGCAGGGCCAGGGTACCACTTCTCCTCAAGGCATCTTTGAAATGCAAACTGGTTCTCTCAGCAGACTCCATGCATCTCAGCCTTGAAGACAAATGCTTCAAACTGGCAGCAAACTCACTTGAGCTGGGTGCCTGGCTTTCCGACAGATTAATTCTATCGATTGCCGACTGTTCGGTTGCCTTTGTAGCCCTTTCTCCCTTGTTGGTTCACATTTACCTTCTCCAACCATCGCAGCCCTGGAGCTGAGCCTTGAAATAAACAAACAGCAGTTCAACACACTGACCACACCGGCGCGTCAAGGCCGACTGACGGCAAACCTGTCAGGTTCCACGCGGAGTCGCTGGCTACAGGCTTGTGGGCGAGGCTGGGATGCCAAATCCCTTTCCTCTCTGATGGATTTTGGGGTTTCTTTGGAGCCAGGAGCCCTCACGTGAGGATGTTTGGGATGAACAGATATCCCAGCAGGTGGGGCTGAGCACAGGGCAAAATGAATCCACACCCCAGGTAGTAGAACCTGTTTCAGGCGGCCAGACCTGCGCGTCTGAGTCTCCATTTGGGCCCCTCATGCTCCAGCCTTGTGGCTGCTTCCCTCGCTGTTTGCATCTGCAAAACGATAATGGATGCTAATATTTATTGAACTCGGAAGTTGCGCTAGGTAGTGCTCTGAATACCGTGCAAGTAATAACCTTCTAGTCCTCACAGCAGCAGGGGCTGAGGCTTAGAGAGGTGAGATGACTAGGCAAGATTGAGAACTGGCCCAAGGTAATTCCTCAGCATCATCTCAGAGTGGCCAGCAGGGGCCACTCACACTCGCGCTTTTGAGATGGTGGATTTTACCATCTGTCCTGAAGGCATTCGTGTTTTCCCAGGTGTAGTGGAAAATTCCAATCACAATGTTTCCAGCATAGTGTCATGGCTATGTGCACCGACACTGTAATTCAGCCAGTTTGCCTGTATTTAAATTTTTTTCTACTACTGATTAGCTGTGTGACTTTGGGCAAGTAACTCGACCTCTCTGTGCTTTGCGTTCCTCATCTGCAAAAGGTAGCTAACCATTATAATACCTGCCTCATGGGGTTAGTGCAAGTATTACAAGAGCCATAGTTCTTGTGAAGTGTCTGGAGTAGTCAGTGCCTTGTACATAGAAAGCATGATGTGTTTGTTAAAATATTTAATTATCCTTCATAAATAAACGTGGAAAACTAGGAACTGAGTCTAGGAGTTGTATTTTACATTAGCTTAGCCTGGTGGGTGTTTGTATCCTCATAACCTAGAGTTCAGAGGCTGGGATTTTAATTCCAAATGGAATAATTAGGTGTTGCAGGAGTGGGAAGATGTGTGTGTTGGCGGCGGGGGGAGAAGGAAGGGGGTGAGGAACCTGCATCCTGTGACCCATTGCCCCTCACTTTGTATAGTAATTAACAAGAAAAAATTGTAATTAAGAGTGAAAATTAAAACATAGGGAGTGCTTCTTGTTAATGAGAATCTTCTCATTTTTGAAAAAATAATGTCAATTGAGTTCTTGTGAAAATGCCCCCCCTTTGGCAGGGGGCCCCTTATGGGCTTTTAGTGGTGGGTCCTTCAGTGTGAGGGCAGCTACTTAGGGGAGGGCATCAAGGAGCTGACTGGCACAGGCCCGGAAGGAAGCATCAGCTCCTGCTGAAGCCGGGAAGACAGAAATTGGAGCTTAGTACAAAAGCACTGGTGATCCTGAGAAAATTGGAGATCTCTCAGATATGCCTTCAAGGGCCTTGAATACTGCCGCAGGCCAGAAAGATGCTTCTGGCAAAATTAAGTCAGATCAGCCTGAGACTTCTCCGGAGAACGATTATTTTCCACTAGTGCATCTGTTTGCCTTTTCTTGGGTGCACCCCTCCAAGTGGCTCCCGGTGCCTCCCTGTGACCCTGAAACTGGTCCCTGGCCTGTGTCCCTAAGACCTGGCCCTGTGGATCTCAGCCTGTCCAGTTCCACTCTTGCTCACGATTGGCCCGGATGCCACCAGACTTGCAGTAGGTTGGTTGTGAGGCTTGGGTTCTACTTAACAACTGCGCACGGCTGCTCTTACAATGGAAAGGCAAAAAGAGCTGGAAGAGGGAGTCCCAGAGCTGGTGCCCAGAGAGGAGGGCTTGCCCATGGGTGAAAAGGAAGGGCATGGAGCGTGTTACCTGGTGGGTGAGTCAAAATTATTCAAAAGGATCACCACGAACGCGGAGAGTGAATGTTCACCAACCCTATGAACTTGGTGGAAATATCCCCAAATGACGATTTTCTGCTTGTAAGGCCTTTAAGTCATAGATTGACCTTGTAAGTGTTCCCGGCGCGCCCATGTTTTATGACGAATTCTTCCAACTATTTATTACCTCTGTTTTGTACACAAAGATAACTACACAGAGGCTGAGGGTCAGTCTTACTGGACCTCTGTGTTCCTGAGATGCCTCTGCTTGTCCCGAACATCCACACACCTGCTCACCAAAGGGTTGGGGATGAGGTGAGAAAGGGAGGGGGTTGAGGGAGAAATGGATATGAACAAGGACATAGTGTTAATACTAATAATAGTATAGGATATTAATAGTGCCATTACATCATAATTATTAATAATCAATAACAGTAGCTACCATTTATTGGGAAATTCTGAGACACCAGGGACAGTACAAATTCATTTTGGGCATTATCTCTCTTAACCATCACATCAACCCTATGAACTTGGTGGAAATATCCCCAAATAACAATTTGCTGCTTGTAAGGCCTTTAAATCATGGACTGAGAAGTCGGCATTCATTGTTTTATTTGTTTACGAGTAACTGAGCACCTAGGATAGCCACAGCTCCGTATATGACTGCCAAGGGGCTCAATTCAGTTAAGAAGGCGGGACTAAAAGCCCAGGAGTGAAGGTTGTGACAGGATGTGTCTGGTTTTGACCAAGGAGTCCAGCACAGAGATGTCACTTATGCTTAGAGCGATCCTATGAACTGTTGGCAGTATTGACGCTATTTATCACAACCAACCCATACGTGCCAAGTTCTTTA
>PVJC01035223.1:0-18366 GCA_004026665.1 Murina feae
GCAAATTACCCTAACTGCAGAATGACTGAGAATGACTGGTCACTATGACACACACTGACCACCAGAGAGCAGATGCTCAATGCAGGAGCTCAATGCTCCTGGGGGTCAATGCTCTCCCACAAGGGGAGCTCTGCTCAACCACTAGCCAGGCTGATGGCTGCCAGTATAGTGGTGGTGGTGGGAGCCCTCTCCTGCCTCCTCAGCAGTGCTAAGGATGTCCGACTGCAGCTTAGGCCTGCTCCCCACTGGCAAGTGGACATCCCCCAAGGGCTCCTGGGCTGCCAGAGTGATGTCTGATTGCCAGCTTAGGCCCAATCCCCTGGGGAGTGGGCCTAAGCCAGTAGGTGGACATCCCCCGAGGGGTCCCAGACTGGGAGAGAGCACAGGCCGGGCTGAGAGAGCCCCCCCTCCACAGAGTGCACAAATTTTTGTGCACTGGGACTCTAGTTATGAATAATGAAGTTCAACGATCACATTTCAATCAGCTAAGCACCAAATTATTCAATTGTGAACATAAGTAATAATCAAAACAATATTTATTGAGTGCTTTACTCTATGCTGAATATTGAGCCAGAAAAGCATTAAGAACATCAAAGAAGGAGAAAAGAGACCCTGACCTCAAGAACCGGAGCTTAATAGCACATTCAAATGTATGAACAGTCGTAGGTAACATAAAGGTATAAATAAAATGCTATAGTATTCCAAATATTGTTTGGACATTCTTCTTTGTAACGATGCCATTTGGGATCAGACAGAAGCATCTGGAAGAGTTCTCCAAGCAGATAACCTTGAATCAGCATGAGGGCAGAACATGCAGTAAGGAAAGGGCTTGCTATGTGTGCAGCGCTGAGTTGGGCAGGTTCTGACAACGATCCCTGCTGCTTAGTATTCATGCTTCTGTGTAATCCCCTCCCCTTGAGGGTTGGGTGGATCTAGTGACTTTTTCCTCAGAAATGGAACAAGGCAAAACGTGACAGGATGTGACCCTCCATGATTACACTAAAATCAAGTCACATTAGATGGTGACTTTTCTCTTGCTAACACTCTTGCTGACACTCTCTGGTCCCATCAGTTGTGAGATAAAGCAAACTGCCATGATATGAGAATGATCTATGAAGAGGCTCATGTAGCAAGTAGCTGAGAGTAGGTTCCAGCTAGCAGCTCATGGGGAACTGAGGACTGAAACAACCATATGAGTGAACCAGGAAGTGGGTTCTTCCAAATCAAGTCTTGTGGTGGCCGTGTCTAAGCCACACACACTTTCCTGACTCACAGAAACTGTGAGATAATATAGACTGTTGCTTTAAGATGCTAAATTTGGGGTAATATGCTACCAAGTGATGGATACCTTTAGTAGGCTAAATGATGGCCCCCCCAAAATATCTCCACACCCTAATCCCCAGAATCTGGGGATTATATATGTGATTAAAAATATTGAAATGGGGGTGGGGAATCTTACATAATCCAGGTAGGCCCTAAATAAAATTACAAGTATCTTTATAAGAGAGAGGCAGAGGGAAATTTGATGTACATAGAGATTGGGGGGATGTGGCCACCAATCATGAAATACCACCAGACATTAGAAGAGGCAAGGAACAGATTCTCACATCCAGGGAGAGTGTGACCCTTCTGACACCTTGATTTTTGCCTAAGGACACTGATTTTGGACTTCTGACCACCAGAGAAAATGCACTTCAGTTGTTTCACCTCATCTGTCACCTCATCTGTGGCAATCTGTTACAACAGCACAGGGAAACTAATACACTTATACAATAACCAATGCAGGAGGCTGGGCAGGTTTAATACGCATGGTGTAAAGGATACACTGGAGGACTTTCATAGAGAAGATGGTTCTGAGAAGGCAGACTAGAACCATACTATTAGCACTTTATGGTACTAAATACATTTACCATCATAAATTGCTGACAGTTAATTCCTTGGGATAGGAAAAGGAGAGGTAAGTGGAGAAAATAACCTGATGAAATTATGTTAAAGCTGACTCTGGTGGCATTCTGGAGTGTGGATAGGATGGGGCAGGCTGGGTGTCCTCTGGGAAATTACTGCAGCAGATTGGGTGAGAATTAATAGAAACCTGAGAAAAAGCACCAGAAGGACTTAATTCACACAAGGCATTTTTATCAAGAGGAGTGTGGAGAGAGAAGTAAACTTCTGATGCAAGGCAGTGGTGGGTAGGATTGGGGTGAGAACAATGAGGAGCCAGAAGCAACCACAGGCACTTGGAACCTCCAAGTATTCCGTGAACAGACCAGCCCACTTCACAATTGTGCCAAGCTCTAGACAGCCTTCATGGCCCAAACAGAGGAGGGAGGCTTATTTGCAAAGAACAGAAGAGGAAACATTTACTTTCACTTATGAGTCAGCTATTCAGTGCAATACTTTACATTCAAGGGCTTTGAGGAAAGAAAGTGTTTAAAGAATTAATTAGTTAGATATACCCAGTTCTACTAAGAAAAATATTTTTAAACAGTTATATGAAAAGTCATATTTTATAAGTTAAATCACAAAAAAAAAATACCAAAGTTAGTTAAAAGTCAACTGAACATACAGGTCTACTTATAAAACACATTAATGCCTTGATTTAATCTTTGAAAAAGTAAAATACAACTCACACTTCTAGAAAAAGCTTCTAAAATACTACATTTAATTAAGTATGAATTATTAGCATTTGGATAACATTTTGCTAATTTAGGAATTTAATTACGGGAAAAAGCTTAGGTCATTTTTAAAAATATATATTTTTATTGATTTCAGAGAGGAAGAGAGAGATATCACTGATTGATCACCTCCAGCATGTTTCCCAGTGGGGATTGAACTGTGACCTCCTGGTTCATAGGTCAATGCTAAACCACTGAGCAACACTAGCTGGGCTTAGGTCATTTTTAAATAAATTATTAAATTCGTTGACTAAATAATTGATTTCAAAGACTTGAAATTTTTCATATGAAACAATAAGAGCACATATCCTATATAATAAAACCCTAATATGCAAGTCAACCAAACAGCTGAAAGACCAGTGGAATGACTGGTTGCTATGATGTGCACTGACCACCAGGAGGCAGATGCTCAATGGAGGAGCTTCCCCCAGCAGTGGCAGTGGGGGGCAGGGCTGGCGGGCAAGCTGAGCCAGGCTGCCAGTCAAGACAGGTGCTAGCTGTGGGGGAGAACAGGCTTGAGGGGGGTCTGTCACCCTGCCCGCCAGTTGCCCCACCGCAGATGGCCCTGATCACCAGCCAGGCCTAGGGACCCTACCCTGTATATTGGGAACAGTTTCTTAGATTTAAAAATTAAAACCTGGCAAGGCTACTCTAACACTGAAAAAAACAGGATGATGTAACAATGATGTGCATGGACTCTGGCTTGCACATTTTGTGGTCAGTCCTGATTCTGACACTTATAACTGTGTGACAAAGCCAATTACTTAACTTCTCTCTGCTTCAGTTTTTCCATCCATAAGATGGGAAAAATGGTACCACTGCCTCAGAAGGATCATGTTAGGTACTACTTTTTATAATCAGAGCAAAAAAAAATGTAGCTGCCCATACAACCGCAAGATGCCTTTTACCTATATGTAAAGTATGGTCACTGGTGCATGCAACGTTTGAGAGAGAAATGTCTGACTGTTGGTAGGCCCGACATCCCCCGATGGGTCCCGGATTGCAAGAGGGTGCAGGCCAAGCTGAGGGAAACTCTCCCCTCCTGTGCATGAATTTCGTGCACCAGGCCTCTAGCTTGTATATAGTCCTTTCCAATTTATAGCACGCCCTCAAAACCGCAATTCTAACTCTGGGCTATGCAACTAAGATTGATTTTTTAAAATAGCATTCTAATGGGGGAAAATTGGATCAATGGATGAAAATTGCAGAGAAGCATATTTTGGCTCATTTAGGAAAACTATTAATTGTTAGAAATACCTCAAATAGAATAGACTGCTTCACATTGTGGGATCACCGGGGAAGGAGGAGTGGGGAATCAAGTATCAGCTAAATGATTGTACCCTTGGAAAAGATGTTGGAAGGAGACTTCAGTAGACTTGAGTAGTAAACCTGGTCCACTCTCAAGGTTCCTCCCTAAATCAAACACATCATGATTCAATGTAAATTTTTACAATGATAAGTTATAAACTATTAGTTTGTATACATTAACAGAAATGTAACATCCCAGATCTTATTTGAAAAACGTAAGTAATATTTTTTAATGAGAGAGGCAAAAAGAGATAATACTAATTTCCCCATTCTTATTATACCCCACTCTATTCCTATTATTTCCAACCTCATTCCTGAAACTTACCTCTACACATATCTCCATTCACCTATTTCACTTCCCAAATGCTAGACAAATTATAATTGAAATTTTTAAAATTAATAAAGATTTTTATAAGGTGCTAACCAACACATGAAAACCACTCAACAGGAATATTTTCATCTTAAACTGCCCTAAATATCAGACTCTTATTACCCTAGTATATTTAAATACAATGAAAGGATAGAATGAATGTATACTTCCAAGAGACACTGACATTTTCACAGGAGAAAGACTTTAGTGCTTTCTTTACTTACTAGCTTCCTCTTAATGAGTTTTGATCCTGCAGCTAATGGACATGTTTTAATCTCTTAAGTGTCTGAGGTGACCCTCTAAGTAGTCCAGGTATACAGACAACTGTATCTGAAAGGAGTATGTAAAGATGGAAGGTACCAGGTGGTGTTAAATGCCAGAAGACATCCTGAGGACGCTGTACCAAAATGGGAAAATAAAAAAATTTCAGTAATTGATTACTTTATCTGAATTTTCCATTTTTGAGATTAAATAGGATTGAAAGTTAGAAAGTTCATATGGCTCAAATTAGGTAAAAGAGAAAAGGGGATTCATCTTTGAAGCTGCATTTGCATGTAATCTGCACAACTTTATTTAGGCAATATATGTATAAGGTAGCTTTGAGGAGGGTAAACAGGAAAATGCAGCCAAAGATCATATACTATAAAGCAGTGGTTCTCAACCTTCCTAATGCCATGACCCTTTAATACAGTCCCTCATGTTGTGGTGACCCCAACCATAAAATTATTTTCGTTGCTACTTCATAACTGTAATTTTGCTACTGCTATGAATCATAATGTAAATATCTGATATGCAGGATGGTCTTAGGTGACCCCTGTGAAAGGGTCGTTCAACCTCCAAAGGGATCAGGACCCACAGGTTGAGAACCACTGCTATAAAGTATTAAAACTGAAGATGCAAAGGTGAGAGTGAAAAAATTTGAATTCTTGGTAATGAAGCAAGAAAAACAAAGCCAGTTATAAGGAAGTGGATTATAGGGTCAGATGTTAAGGCTTTAATTGTTTTTTTTTCAGACTTTCTGCTAGAATAACACATTTATCTGCACTGTAGTAAATTTCATAAGTTATGTAGGAAGACAATATGTATTAACAGCCACAGTGAAGGGCTTCCTTGTATCCACACCTTTTGTCATGAAGCTGGTTGTCTCCATCTGCTCTTTCTGGGCTGGCTGACATCATAATATGGCCCTTCACTTTTTCCTTTGCTGAAGGATGGATGACCACATGGAGCAGAGCCTAGTGTACACGCCAAATTGCAAGCTGATCACAGATGCATGAACAATCTTATCTGAGAAAAATCAAGCTCAACTAAAATTTGCACAACTTCTAAGGTTTTAAGAAATTTAGCAAAATGTCTTTCATGAGTCACACCAACTAGAAATATTCAAGGAAGGGCAATCTGGGAAACAGTTCAAGCTTACCTAAAGTCACACACTATAAATCCACCATCACACAGTCTAAGCTTGTTTCATTTTCCCACACTTGCTAACTGATGCAAGATCTTAAAATATCAATCTCCACATGGGCCTCAAAGAACAATAAGTAAGGAGAGTCCAGTTGTACTATTAATTACTTCTCTCTGGAAGTCAGAAACAAAGAGCTGAGGTTATTGAATAAATTGAATGGTTTTTAGTTCATTTAGATGACTTTAATATTTAAATATACCATAAGAAACTAGTAATTATAAACTGAAAATTAAGAAGTTAGATAAAAGTAAATCAAGACCTGTGCAATAGCTTACTTTCAATAACTTATTTTTACTGTTTCCTCAAACTTTGGTCTTTCCTATTGCCACTCTAAAAATTACTTTCAGTATCTGCTTAAAACCTTAAGTAACACCAAGTGCAAATAAACATAGCAATTTTTGTTTCTTTGTGTTTTATTATAAGATTCATTCTTTTCTCTCTCCCTCATCTCCTTATTTCTCCTCTGGACTTCAGGTGTAAGTTAATTATCACTGTCCCTTATTCATGGTATATTATCTCTTTTTTTAAATATCAACCCCTCATTATTTTTCTTAATATTTAGATTTGCTTTGTCAGATATCTCCAAGCTTTTCCTTCCTTACGCTATCCTAGTTCTCTAAGATGAGTAAAGAAAAGAGAAAGGATTAATCTCACAGTGATAATGAGCCCAGGTAAAAGTGAAAAGGATTGTCTGAAAAGAGCATTTACACCAGCATTCCACATCTTGTGTTTGACTTATACCTGAGCACACATCTAAGCCATCTTTTAATGTTTTTTAATGTTAAATTTTTTAATGTTAAATTTTTGAAGTTTCCAAGCTTAAAAAATAAAGACATGTCCTCAAACTCTTTTAACTTTGAAACACTAGACTTTTATATAAAGAAAACATGTTTAGGCACCTTAAAGTACATTTTCCTTCTTTCTTTTTCCTGAAAGAAACTGATGGAGGAGCCTTTTCTTTAAGACAAACAAACAAACAAGCAAACAAACAAGGAAATAAGACTATTTGGTTGGAAAATTGTTATTCCTAAAGAATAGTATTACGAATTGTAACTACAAGATTAATTTTATAACCATTATATTACATAGGTGAATACTTATAAAGAGAGAAAAGGCTTTTCTCACCCAAATACCTCCATCATTAAGTGCAAATCTTGGTACTCTGAAATGGAAATAATTTGTTTGAGGGGGACAGGAAGGAAGTCAAAGAGAATGGTAATTTTGTAAAATGAGCTCATTTGGTGGTCTGTGAAAAGGCTTTTCTTGTCTGTACTTGCTAGTGAATGTAATGTACCCATCAGCCCTGAAGACCATAGATGGTTCTCATTGGAAATGGCCCTCACCCTAAGGCTGCATGTGTTTGCATAACAGACATGGCAAATCCTGTAATTCTCATTAGTATTTTGGCATGAGATGGAGCAGGGTAAGTACCTGTATGGAGAGCAGCAAGCAAATAAGGTGTAGTGGGTCCCATGGTATCCACCCAGATCCTCATTCAGGACAGACTCACTCATCACTCTAGCTCTAAGTAGTTGATGGCTGGCAGCTCTCAGTTGGGTTCCTCTATGGCAACATTTGACATAGACTAAAAAACTATCTCACCCTCACCCAGGGTCACAGCTTCTCCCAGAAGACACCTCTCCTCCAATGTCTGGCACATGGTAAGATGAGGGGATTAGGACACTTCTCCCTTACTGCATGGGGACCAAAAGCAAATCCCAAGGGTCTATGAGGTCACTTGAAGCACAGACTTAGAGAACATTACTTCTCATCACTATCTTTCCTAAAAGCATGCAGGTTTTGCTTTAGATACTAGGATATGTCCATTTTAAATTATCTTCTTTCCCCAATTGCCAACTGAAATGAACATTCCACAAATACCCATTCTGCAGCTTTATGGCTCCAGTTAAATTCTGGCATTTTGAGAAGGGCAGGTACCTGGGTCAAGTGGAAGAGGCTGACTAGGAGCTCAGTTCTTTTGTTAGTGACTAGTGACACAGGTCTTTAGCATCCTTCAAAGCTTGCATCAGCCATGTTTTCAAGAACCACAACATTCCAATATGACGCAGGAAGAATGCCTATGAGTTGTGTATGGATCAGATATAAAGACAATAAATGGAGTTGGATTTGATTAAAGAGGTAGCCTGGCATATCATGATCTATGTACTGCTTTTTTTTTTTTTTTCAATCTCTATAAAAGGAATTTGGTCAGAATTAGCTTTTGCTGAGTAATAAAACTAGAAGTCTGTTTTCCAACTCCAGCCTCCCCCATTGAGCCCTTGTAGGCTGTTTCCCAAACTGCTATTCCCTCTTCTTGGGGGCTTCCTGCATCTTCCCCTGCCCTACCTGCCTCTGCTTTGTCCATCCTTAACACACACACACACATACACACACACTTCTGATACAATGGCTGAGGAAAGGAAGCAGCAGACTATCAAACAATGGGGAAAAGATCTCTAATTACCCTTCATGTTTGCATAACACAATTTCTGGTGACTAGGTGATATCTACATTTGGATTTAATTCCTCTTATCATCTACTGAGGAGATATTAATGACAACAGTTACTTATGAGTTGGAATAGAACATCAGGACAAAAGACAAAGTGACAGAAAGTATGACCAAAAGCAAAAGAGATAAATATGGGAAAATACATCCATTTTGTTCCTTTCTCCTAGTAAATCTAAGGGCCTGTCACTTAATGTGTTATCCTACTTAATGTGTTAAAAGTTAAGAAGACTGTAAGAGGTTATTAGTCAGCCCAAGCCACAGTCACACCGCCCTAAAGTGGATCTGAGATTCTGCGTCCAGTATTTGTATGTGAGTACACCTCTCACTTCAGTTCACCTGTTTTTCAATAAATAATTTACGATGAGTTGCATGTGACAGTGGCCAACTCACTTCCTCACACCAAATCTTATCTTTCAAATGAAGACAATGGGGGAGATGATCGATGAGATCCCTTTAAGACTAGCATTCTATTATTCGTATAGCACAGTTGGGGCAAGCACACGCATCTCCTAAGTTCTTGCTCTGGGTTCATTTCTAAACTACCTACAATTCCTCTGTGCACTCTAAAGAATTCTCCTAGGCAGTGATGGATGACTGCAACAGGGAGGAGCTATGATGCTCATCTTCCTCCGACTAGGTCTCACCTTGACTGATGGCAGAACACATGCAGCTTTAGACCTGATGGTATGAAGGTGGCAATAGCACGGCCTCTATTAGTTAACAATGATGGTGGGTAGTCTAAACTCTGCCTTGGCCCATCCAGGAACTTCACAGAGTGAGTCATTTTTCGCTCCGAGTAAATTTCTAAAGATGGTTGGTATCTCTAAAAGCAAACCAGAATCTTCCTTTGTGTTGGGTACTGCAACATAAAATTCTTAAATTTATAAATTAAATTTCAAAGAGTAAAATAGATTTAGAATGCCACTGTTAAGTAAAACCTCCCGGTTACTTCCATGGCTAGAACGTTTAATAATAATTTCACCGTGCTCAGAGGGAGATATATGTTCCTCTCACTAACTTTCTCTTGGGTCACAGATCCAGGTGATTCAAGTTATTTTGTGAGGTTTCCTGAGTTCTTGAATAAATTAGAAATTTGTTTTAAAGTCTAATTTTGAAAAAAAGAATTGAGAATCATTATGTGGTATAAGGACTGAGGTATGTTCTATTATAAATATTCTTAAGTATTTTAACATTATAAACAGATTGTGTATAGAATAGCTATTTTTTAACAAATATTGACATCTTGCTCTATTTGCTCAAAAAAAAATTTTTTTTTGGGGGGGGGGCAGTAATGCACTTTATTAACTTAATTGTTCCCCTATTTCCTGTGAATGGATTTGGGAAAATTTCAAAACTTCAGTGCTACCACCACAGTCTTGCCTTTTTTCTGTCATGAGTTTTAAGAGAGCAGGTAAAAATCACTGTGGCTACACAAGACATAAAATTACTCTTTGTTCTTTTAAAGGCAATAAGTAATCTTTTAAAGGCAATAAATAAAGAATGTGACCAAAGTAGACACATTCTTTAATGTCCAATTCAGTTGTGTCCAAGGTGGATGCAGAACTTCCTGCAAACTTGAGCCAGGGAAAACAAAGTACTGATAGCCTTTAGAGGGCACAGCCAGTACCTGATAAAAAATATTCTGCAGTGCCAGGATAGTAGGACTCTCTGGTAGCTATACAGTAAGGTTTAAACTTGCTTTAGACAACTGATGGCTGTGTGTATTCCTTTCTTCCCTTTTCCCAGACAGAAGAGATCATTGTTCTATCTTGTCCATCTTCCAGCACACCCCTTACATACAAGGGAAGATAATTTATCCTTCAAATTGAGCCATATTGGAACCCAATGGAGAGACTACTGCACATCCATGATTCTCAGTGAAGAGACCTCTGCACATTGTCCAGAAGTCCGAGACTCCACACTTGATGGCATAACTGGGTGAGGCTTTTTAAAAATTTTTGTTTTATTGCTTAAAGTATTACAAAGAGTGTTAAATAAGTCTCCATTTTTTGCCTTGACCTTCCCCCCTCCTCCCCTACCCCCAGGGTCTTGTGTTCATTGATTATGCTTATATGCATGCATACAAGTCCTTCAGTTGATCTCTTAACTCCCCCGCAACCCTCCCGAGCCTTCCAGCTGTAGTTTGACAATCTGTTCAACACTGTTCTGCCTCTGTATCTGTTTATGTTCACCAGTTTATAATGGTTATTATTATCCATAAATAAGTGAGCTCATGTGGTATTTTTTCTTTCATTGACTGGCTTATTTCATTTAGTATAATGCTCTCCAGCTCCATCCATGTTGCTGAAAATGGTAAGAATTCCTTCTTTTTTACAGCAACATAGTATTCCATTGTATAGATGTACCACAGTTTTCTAATCCATTCACCTGCTGATGGGCACTTAGGCTGTTTCCAAATCTTAGCTATGGTAAATTGTGCTGCTATGAACATAGGTATGTATATACCCTTTCTGATTGGTATTTCTGGTTTTTTGGGATATATTCCTAGAAGTGGGATCACAGGGTCAAATGGGAGTTCCATTTTTAATTTTTTGAGGAAACTCCATACTGTCTTCCATAGTGGCTGCACCAGTCTGCATTCCCACCAGCAGTGCAGAAGGGTTCCTTTTTCTCCACATCCTCTCCAGCACTTGTCGTTTGTTGATTTGTTGATGATAGCCATTCTGACAGGTGTGAGATGATACCTCATTGTTGTTTTGATTTGCATCTCTCAGATGATTAGTGCCTTTGAGCATGTTTTCATATGTTTTTTGGCTTTCTGAATGTCCTCTTTTGAAAAATGTCTATTTAGGTCCTTTCCTCATTTTTTGATTGGGTTGTTTATCTTCCTTTTGTTTAGTTGTATGAGTTCCAAATAAATGGTGGAGATTAAACCCTTATCGGTGATAACATTACCAAATATGTTCTCCCATGCAGTGGTCTTTCTTGTTTTTGTTTTTTTTTATGGTTTCTTTTGCTGTTAAGAAGCTTTTTATTTTGATGTAGTCCCATTTCTTTATTTTCTCTTTAGTCTCCAATGCCCTAAGAGCTATATTGGTGAAGAAATTGCTTCAGGAGGACTGAAGATGGCAGCATAAGATATATACCTCATTGTGCAGCTTCCCACAACCACATTAAAAATACAACTATAAAGCTAAACAGCCATACTCCAGAACCAAGGGATTGGAAGCTTTACAACTAGAAGGCAAGAGAAGGAGTGCATTGAGACTGAGTAGAAGTTCTTGGTGCCAAAACAGAGAGGTACGGAGGTGTGTGAAATGGTGGTGGCGTCGTGAAATGGTGGTGGCAGCGGTGGTGGCTGCACCTGGGTCCGCAGCCTGGCAGGGGAATTACAAGCTCTGGGGTCACACTGAACTCCTTGCAGGCTGTCTGGCAATGGGGCAGAAGATGATAGTAGCTTTCTAGCAGAGCTGTTCGCAGTGATCGCTGATGCAGAGCTCCAAGACTTGGGAACTCGGGACACGCAGATGCCAGGGCATGGAGACACTGAAGCAGGGAGAAGCCGCGGAGATGGCTGAGAGGCAGACATCACTAGTTGCTCCACCCCAGTGACTCTAAGACCCTGCCCCACCCAATTTACAACCCCACCCAAGCTATGCACCTGTCTTCCTGCAGCTTAACCTAACAGACTGCAGCTGGAACAGAGAACTCTGAAAGTTCCAAACCCCAAACAACAAGGAGAAAGGCCTGGAAGTCATTTCCTCCCAGTGATACTAACAGAAATCAAGACTTAACTACAACAAGACTCTGCACCCAGCCCTCAAAGGTGTACACCAAGAGTGTCCACCTCAGGTTATTGGGGAGGCTGAGCCACTGGGCCCTATAGAACACCTAGCACAGAAAGCTACTCTGTCAACACAGGGAAGGAGCCAAAATGCGGAGACAAAGAAACAGATCACAAATGACAGAAATGGAAGAAAGCAAACTACTGGATATAGAGTTCAAAACCACAGTTATAAAGTTACTCAAGAATCTTCTACGAACCTCTGAGGAACTAAGTGAGACCTTCAAAGATCTAAATGAGAATACCAAAAAAAAAATGGAAAAGGACAAGTCAGAAATTAAGCATACACTGACTGAAATAAAGAATAATATACAGAGATTCAACAGCAGACTAGAGGATGGCAAGAATCAAGTCAAAGATATGAAATACCAAGAAGCAAAAAACACTCAACTGGAAAAGCAAAAAGCAAAAAGAATCCAAAAATATGAAGATAGTGTAAGGAGCCTCTGGGACAACTTCAAGCATACCAACATCAGAATTATAAGGGTACCAGAAGAAGAGAGAGAGAGCAAGAGATTGAAAACCTATTTGAAGAAATAATGACAGAAAACTTCCCCTACCTGGTGAAAGAAATGGACTTCCAAGTCCAGGAAGTGCAGGAATCCCAAACAAAAGGAATCCAAAGAGGACCACACCAAGACACATCATAATTAAAATGCCAAGGACAAAAGACAAAGAAAGAATATTAAAAGCAGCAAGAGAAAAACAGTTAATTACCTACAAGAGAGTACCCATAGGACTTCTAGCTGATTTCCCAACAGAAACTATGCAGGCCAGAAGGGAGTGGCAAGAAATATTCAAAGTGATGAACAGCAAGAACATACAACCAAGATTACTCTACCCAGCAAAACTATCATGTAAAATTGATGGTCAGATAAAGAGCTTCACAGACAAGAAAAAGCTAAAGGAGTTCATCAACACCAAACCAGGATTATTCGAAATGTTGAAGGGCATTCTTTAAGAAGAGGAGGAAGAAAAAGGTAAAGATAAAAATTATGAACAACAAAGTGACAACAAATACATATCTATCAACTAGTGAATATAACAATTAAGTCAACAGAAATATCTTATGAACAGAATAAACTGGTGAATAGAATAGAAGTAAGGGCATAGAAAGGAAATGGACTGACAATTCTCAGGGGGAAGGGGGTATGAGGGGTATGGGAAGAGACTGGACAAAAATCTTACATCTGTGGATGAAGACAGTGGGGGTAAGGGCACGGGGTGGAGGGGGGAACCAGGCGGAGGGCAGCTATGGGGGTTAAATAAAAAGAATATCTGTAATAATTTAAATAATAAAGGTTTATTTTAAAAAATAAAGTAATTTTCCATTCAAAAAAAATTGCTTCAGCATATGCCTGAGATTTTGTTGCCTTTAAATTCCTCTAGTACTTTTATGGTTTCCCATCTTACATTTAAGTCCTTTATCCATTTTGAGTTTATTTTTGTGTATGGTATAAGTTGGTAGTCTAGTTTCATTTTTTTGCATATATCTGCCCAATTTTCTCAACACCATTTATTGAAGAGACTATCTTGACTCTATTGTATGTTCTTGCCTCCTTTGTCAAATATTAATTGAGCATATTGGTTTGGGTCAATGTCTGGGTTCTCTAGTCTATTCCATTGATCTATATGTCTGTTCTTGTGCCAGTACCAGGCAGTTTTGAGAACAGTGGCTTTGTAATATAGCTTGATATCTGGTATGGAGATCCCACCTACTTTGCTCTTTCTCAGGATCACTGCAGCTATTCAGGGTCTTTTTTTATTCCAGATTAATTTTTTGAGAGTTCGTTCTAGGTCTATGAAATATGCTATTGGTATTTTAATGGGAAGTGCGTTGAATTTATAGATTGCTTTGGGTAGTATGGACATTTTAATGATGTTGATTCTACCAATCCATGAACATGGTATGTTCTTCCATCTGTTTATGTCTTTCTCTATCTCTTTTTTCAACATCCTGTAGTTTTCTGAGTAGAGGTCTTTTACCTCTTTAGTTAAGTTTATTCCTAGGTATCTTAATTTTTTGGTGTGATGGTAAATTGATTGATTTTTTAGTCTCTCTTTCTGTAAGTTCACAATTGGTGAATAGAAATGCCATAGATCTCTTAGCATTAATTTTGTATCCTGCTACATGCTGAATTCATTTATTAAGTCTAATAGTTTTTAATGGAATCTTTAGGGTTTTTTATGTACAATATCATGTCATCTGCGAATAAGGACAGTTTTAGTTCTTCTTTTCCAATTTGGATGCCTTTTATTTCTTCTTCTTGTCTAATCACAATGGCTAAAACTTCCAGTACTATGTCAAACAGGAGTGGTTAGAGTGGGCATCCCTGTCTTGTTCCTCTTCTTAAGGGAAATGGTTTTAGTTTTTGCCCATTGAGTATGATGTTGGCTGTGAGTTTGTCATATATGGCTTTTATTATGTTGAGGTATGATCCTTCTATTTCCACCTTGCTGAGAGTTTTTATCAAAAATGGGTATTGGATTTTTTCAAATGCTTTTTCTGCATCAATTGATATGACTATGTGGTTTTATTCTTTCAATTTGTTTATGTGATGTATCACATTTATTGATTTGTGGATGTTGTACCATCCTTGCATCCCTGGGATAAATCGTACTTGGTCATGGTGTATGATCTTTCTGATGTACTGCTGGATCCGATTTGCTAGGATTTTGTTGAGGATTTTGGCATCTATGTTCATGAGGGATATTGGCCTGTAATTTTCTTTCATTGTGTTTTCTTTATCTGGTTTTGGTATTAGGGTGATGCTGGCTTCAAAGAATGAGCTTGGAAGTGTTCCTTCCTCTTGAATTTTTTGGAATAGTCTCAGGAGGACAGGTTTTAGTTTTTCCTTGAATGTTTTATAAAACTCCCCTGTGAAGCCATCTGGCCCCAGGCTTTTATTTGCTGGAAGCTTTTTTATTACTGCTTCAATTTCTTCCATAGTTATTGGCCTATTGAGATTTTTAGATTCTTCCTGATTAAGTTTTGGAACGTTGTATTTTTCTAGGAATATGTCCATTTCCTGCAGGTTGTCTAGGTTGTTGGAGTAGAGTTAGTTATGCATAGTATTTTTTAACAATCATTTGTATTTCTGTGGGGTCTGTTGTTATTTTGCCTCTGGGCAGCATTTTTTTATTTGTTTTCATTTTCTGTGACTCTTTTTTTGTTCTGTTGAACCAGACTTTTGATTTCAGGAATCATTCTGCATATTCAGGTTAATGTAGACTCAGAGTGAGTGCCTCGAGTATTTGGGGCGGTGACCATCAACATACAGACCCACAGCACAGTTCTTCAACTCCCTAATAACTGAAACTTTAATACTGATGGCCAGTGGACATATGAAAAAATGCTCATTGTCACTAGTCATCAGGGAAATGCACAACGAGATAACACCTCACACCTATCAAAATGGGTATCATCAATACATCAACAAACAACAAGTGCTGGCCAGGATGTGGAGAAGAGGGAACCATGGCGTACTGCTAGTGATACAGATTGGTACAGCCACTGTGCAAAATGATATGAAGATTCCACAAAAATTACAAAATGGAACTGCCTTATGTCCAGCCATTTCATTTCTGAGAATCAAAGAAATCAAAACACGAACACTGTTCATTGCAGCATTATTTACAATAGCCAAGATTTGTAAGCAGCCCAGGTACCCATCAATAGATGGATAAAAAAGCTGTTGTGCATTTACACAAGGGAATACTCTTCAGCTAAAAAAAAGAAGGAAATCTTACATTTTGAAACGACATGAATGGGTAGTATTATACTAAGTGAAATAACCCAGTCAGAAAAGACAAATAACATATGATTTTATTTATATGTGGGATCTAATGAATAAAATAAACTTATAAACAAAATAGAAATAGAATTACAGATACAGAGAACATACTGACAGCTGTCAGAAGGAAAGGGATTAGGGAGCTGAGTAAAAAAGGTGAAGGGTTTAAACAAACAAACAAAAAAACTAAAAAGATGACTCATAGACACAGACAACAGTGTGGTTACCAGAGGAATAGGAGGAGGTAGAAGAGGTTAAAGGGAGGATAAATGGTGACTGGAGACTTGACTTGGGATGCTGAATACACAATATAATATACATATGAGGTATGATAAAATTGTACACTTGAAACTGATATAATTTTATTAACCACTGTCACCCTTATAAGTTCAATAAAAATTAAAAAACAAAAACCAAAGTATGGGAGGGTTGGCCAAAGGATAAAAGAGAAATTTTGTATGTCATAGGCCATTACAAATCCAAGTTAATACCACAAGTAGGTAAATATTCCTCAACAACAAAATGAAAAAGTGATCCTTGATACTCCAAGTCAACCTCTAGAGCCAAGAACTATGATTGAAAATAAACATTAGCTTAATCAAGTGATATTATCCAATGGGCTTATTAAGAAATACAAAGCAGAGTCAGCAGCAGACTATAGGATTTATTTTAAAAACATATAAACCTCTAGACTGTCAAGTAATCTTATTTTAATTTGTTTCAGGGCTGGGTGGCTAGTAAGCCCCAAAGTGAAATCTCATTTCACTCATAGCAGCAGCTGCAACTGTTGTCTGAATTCATTTATTTGTTTTCTCAGTCTGATAATTTCTTATGCTCAGGCCACAGTAAAAGTTCCCTTTGATATCCTGCACATATCTCACTAGATGCAAAATCCTGACAGAGAAAATGGGAAAGATAATAAACTAAAAGGAAAGGAAAGGAGAATACTCTCTTTCCAAAAGGAAGGCAGCATTTTTCTGTCACTATATAAAGAATGACTTGTATATTGATCTTACTCTGTTGTTGCATTGATCAGGATCAAAGCCTGCCTTGCTGAAATGAAACCAAGTTCTATAAGTACCAGTTTTAGCCACAAGCTCTATTAATTTACAGAAAAAATACAAGGGCTAGGGGAAATGCATTTTTTAACAAGACCAAATGTAACATAACTGTTGATTCTATCAAGTTCCCAGTAGAAGTTAGTCTTGTAATTAAAATAGCTATCACTTGAATAACACTTGTGCTAAGCTCTAGTCTTAATTTTATTTTTGTATATTAAATCTCACAACAAGCCTGTTGCATAAGTATAATTTTTAATCCCCATTTTGTTCATGAAAATAACTTTTAACATTTTAGAGACTGTACTGGTTGGAAGCATGTATCCTGAAAATTCATGTCCACCCAGAACCTGCGAATGTGACCTTATTTGGAAATAGAATCTTTAAAGATGTAATCAAGTTAAGATGAGGTCATACTTAATTAGCGTGAACTCCAAATCCAAAGTGACTGGTTTCCTAATTAGAAGAAGAAAATATGGAAAAACAGAGGCACACAGAACTCCATGTGAAGACAAAGGTGGAGATTGGAGAGATCTGTCGACAGGCCAAGGAATGTCAAGGATTTGGGGCAACCACCAGAAGCTAGGAGAGGGGCCTGACACAGCTCTTTCCCCAGCACCTTCAGAAGGAGCACTATCCCACCTACCCCTGCTTTTGGACATCTGGCCTCCTGAACTAGAACATAATACATTTCTGTTCTTTTAAGCCAATTGGTGGTAATGGCAGCACAGGGAAAATAATGCAACGACTTGCCGCCAACTCCATGCAGCTATGATTAGAACTCAGTCTGAATCCAGTGTTGACATGCTTAACCAGCATCTTTCACAATGTTCTGTGGTTCATGGTATTGGCTGTGAGTGGCAAAGAGGACAAGTGGGCAGAGAGAACTGTAGTTCTGTCAGTTTGCCCCATGCCCTGTTCTCTTTAGGTAGGTGAGGTTATTTGAAGTCAGCCCAGGTTGTCTAACAAGGACTCTACTACCTTAACTTCTCTTAGTTTTGCATCAGTTTCTTCATCTACAGAATGCTGTATTAGCACTACTTCATTGAAAAAAATTTGGGGATTAAATGAGTTAATGCTTATGCTATAAGTGCTTATGGAAGAGGCTGGCATCTAGTAAGCACTCAATAACTTATCTACTGGCATCATTATTGCTACCATCCTCATCAAAATTAAAAGAATAAATTGTAGTTCCATCCATGCTGCTGCAAATGCTAAGAACTCCTTCCTTTTTACAGCAGCATAGTATTCCATTGTGTAGATGTACCACAGTTTTCTAATCCATTCATCTGCTGATGGGCACTTAGGCTGTTTCCAAATTTTAGCTATGGTAAATTGTGCTGCTATGAACATAGGGATGCATATGTCCTTTCTGATTGGT
>PVJC01035224.1:0-18373 GCA_004026665.1 Murina feae
TAACCGTATGTTTAAGACCAAAACAATACTTGTATTTACCTGCGTCCTTTATCCTGAAGGAGCTGGGCCATACCTCGCATGCTCCCGAGGTGTGCAGCATGGGATATCCACTTAAGCTTGGTGGGATACCCCAAGAGTGTTTTAGGTTCCTCTTGTTTCAGGCCAGAGGCAAGTTTTTGGCCTCCCCCCGCCAATCCTGTGTTTGTTTCCCCACTGCAATGCCAGGTCCCCCCATCGAGAGCATTTGGCAGCATAGTGGAGGGAGGCGTGCCAGCAAAGCTCTCACAGTGTTTATGGTGCCAGCTGCTTCCTTGGCATCCAACAAGATTTCATCATCTTTTGTTTGGGATTTTCTTGGAGCTCATGCTCATTTCTTTAAGGTCGTAAAAGGATGAGGTATTTCCACATCTGCAACCACCAATGCTTGCTCAGTGGAAAATGATGAGAAATAGTTTGGTTGCCTTTGTAGGAAGCCAAAGGCACAGGTCTATAGCACTTTACAGCGTCTCACACCCAGTGTTTCACTGCAGTCTCTTGGCAAGCCTGGGAAGTAAACACCACCTATACCAGCAGTTTAACAGGACCTGAGAAGTTGACTAGCCCAGAGCAACTTCACTCGTTAAGTAGCAAAGTCAGAACTCAAACCCAGGACTTCTTCTTAAAGCAGTATTAGATTCATAAAAAAATTGACAGAAAGTACAGAGATTTCCCATATATTCCTGTCCTTACACAAGGACTAGCATTCCCACTATCACCATCCTTTGTGTTGCATCAGAGTGTACATTTGTTACAACTGATAAACCTGCCTTGGTATATCATTATCCCCCAAAGTCCATAGTTTACATTAGGGTTCACTTTTTAAAAAAATATTTATTTTTATTGATTTCAAGGAGGAAGGAAGAGGAGAGAGAGACAGAAACATCAATGATGTGAGCGAATCATTGATTGGCTGCCCCCTGCACGCCCCCTACTTGGGATTAAGCCTGCAACCCTGGCATGTGCCCTTGACGGGATTTGAACATGGGACCCTCAGTCTGCTGGGTGATGCTCTAGAATCCACTGAGCAAAACCAGCTAGGGCTAGGATTCACTCTAGGGTTTAGTTTTGACACATGTGTAATGGCTTGTATCCATCATTGTAGTATCATACTGAATAGTTGCACTGCCAAAAAAAATCCTTCATGCTCTGCCTATTCATTTTTCCCTCTCCCCCAACTCCTGGAAACCACTAATATTTTTACTGTCTCCATAGTTTTTCCTTTTTCGAAATATCATAACTTGTAATCATATAACATGCAGCCTTTTCAGATAGATTTCTTTCAGTTAGTAATTTGCATTTGTTTCCTGTGTGTATTTTCATGCTTTTCTAGCTCATTTCTTTTTAGTGTTGACCAGAATTCAATTGTCTGGATAGACCACAGTTTATTTATCCACTTGGTTGCTTTCAAGTCGTAGCAGCAATTATGAATCTGGCTGCTATAAGCATCTGTGTGCAGATATGTGGGTGGATGTAAATTTCAACTCCTTTGGGTAAATACCCAAAAGCGTGATTGCTGGGTCAAATGATAAGAACATATGAATGTTGTCTTCCAAACTGCCTGCACCATTTTGCATTTTCACCAGCAATGAATGAGAGTTCCTGTTGCTCCATATTCTCACCAGTCTTGATGATGTCTGAGTTCCAAAATTTGGCCATTCTAATAGCTGCGCAGTAGTATCTCATTATTGTTTAATATGCAATTCCCTAATGACATATAATATTGCATATTATTCCATATGATTGCTTGTCATCTGTATCTCTTATGTCCAAGTATTTTGCCCAAATTTAATCAGACTGTTCATTTTCTTATTGCTAAGTTTTAAGAGTTCTTTTTATATTTTGAACTAGGGGCCCGGTGCACAAAAATTTGTGCACTTGGGAGGTCCCTCAGCCTGGACTGTGCCCTCTCACAGTCTGGGACCCCTCTGGGGATGTCCACCTGCTGGCATGCCTGGTCAGCTTGGGTGAGGCTGATGGCTGTTTGCAGGCTGGCCAAGCCCCGCAGTGATTCCCTCACCCCATTGGGGTGTGGCCAGCTTGGGTGCAGGCCTGAGGGCTGTTTTCAGGCTTTCAGGCTGCCCACAGCTCCCATTGACCCAACGTCCCAGCAAGGCTGGCTGGAAGCAAGTTTCTGGGGTTTATTAAAACTGTTGCTTTAAGCCGAGGCCGAGGCAGGTAACAAAGCCTCCTGTTGGCTTCAGTTCCATGGCTTCTATAATTGAAAGAATGTTACCTTAGTAGACTCTAGGCAGGAAGTTTCCTCCATGTTTACAACCTGATGTTTATTCCAGCTCTGTGACTGCTGGCCTCTATCTTGGCTGGGTTAATTTGCATACAGCGGTTCTGATTGGCTGGTGGGCATGGCTTAGGCATCCCAAAGCAATGGTCAATTTCAATATTACTCTTTTATTAGATTAGATAATAAGCCTTTATCAGGTATATCTTTTGTAACTATTTTCTCCCAGTCTGTGGCTTATCTTATTCTCTTGACATTTTGTGTACAGAAGTTTTTAATTTTCATGAAGTCCAGCTTTTCAATTCTTTCTTTCACAGATTGTACCTTGGGTGTTGTACCTAAGAAGTTATTGCCATTCCCAAGGTCAGTTAGGTATTTTTCCTTTGTTGTCTTCTCAGAGTTGTATAGTTTTGCCTTTTATATTTAGACCTATGATACATCTTATGTTTATTTTTTTGTGAAAGGTGTAAGAGCTGTATCCAGTTTCTTTTCTTTTCTTTACTTTTTTTTTGCATATTCATGTCCAGTTTTTCAGCACCAGTTGTTGAAAAGACTACCTGTGTTCCATTGTATTGACTTTTCTCCTTTGTCAAAGATCATTTGATTGTATTTTTATCTACCTATTTATGGTCTCTATTCTGTCCCATTGATGTATTTGTATATTTTTCACCAATACTACACTGTCTTGATTGCTGTAGTTCTGTAGTAAGTCTTAGAATCAGAATACTGTTAGCCCAACTTTGTTCTTATCTTTCAATATTAAGTTGGCTAATCTGGGGCTTTTCCTTCTCTCTATAAAATTTAGAATCATTTTGTTAACATCCACAAAATAACTGGTTAGGATTTTGATATTATAGATTAAGTTGGGAAGAACTGACTTCTTGACAACATTGAATCTTCCTATCCATGTAGAAATATCTCTCCATGTATTTAGTTCTTTTTTGATATCTTTCATTAGAGTGTTGTAGTTTTCCTTATATAGATCTTGTACATATTTTTGTTATAGGTAAGGATATAATTTTTTCAGTGCTAATGTAAATGATAATATGTTTTTTATTTCAAATTTCACTTGTTTATTGCCAGCATATAAGAAAGGGATTGACTTTTGTGTATTAATCTTATATTCTGCAATCTTGCTATAATCATTTATTAGTTCCAGGAAGATTTTTTGTCAATTTTTTTGGCTTTTCTACATAAACAATCATGTTGTCTGATGTTGTCTGTGGGCAAAGACAGTTTTATTTCTTCCTTACTACTCTGTATTCCTTTTATTTCCTTTTCTTGTCTCATTATATTAGCTAGAATGTCCAGTATGATGTGGGAAAGTGGTGAGAGGAAATATCCTTGCTTTTCTGATCTTAGCAGGAAAGCTTACCACAAAGTATGATGTTAGTTATGGTTTTTTATACTTTTTTTTTTTATCAAGAAAGTTCCCTTTTATTCCTATTTTGCTGAGGGTGTTTTATTTTTTAATAATGAGTGGGTGTTGGATTTTTAAATCTATGTTTATGAGACATACTGGTCTGTAGCTTTCTTACAATGTCGTTATCTGCTTTTGGCATTAGGATCATGCTATCCTTATAGAATGAGTGAGAATGTATTCCCTCTTAATTTCTGGAAGAGATTGCAATGAATTATTTTATCTTCTATAAATGTTCAGTAGAATTCAGCAGTGTACCTTCTGGGCCTAGAGCTTTCAGTTTTGGAAGGTTATTAATTATTAAAGCAATTTCTTTACTAAATATAAGCCTATTCAGGTTGTCTATTTCATCTTGTGTGAATTTTGGCTGATTATGTCTTTCAATAAATTGGTCCGTTTTTCTTCTGGCTAGAAGCATGAGGGTATTTTCTCTGATATTCACTGTGAAAACATGGTATAGCTATGGGAGGTAAAACTCACCAAAGTGTAGAAGCTTCCCTATACTGTATCCCTCTGGTGTTTGAACTCTCAGAGTTGATCACACTGAGCCTCCAGCAACTTCAGCTCAGGCTTTTCTGCCCTGGCACTGGTTTGCAAGATGGTTTCTGTTCTGGTAAGTTGTGATTCTCTGTACCCTGTCTATCTCTCCAGTTTTGAGGGACATCAGTTTGTCCTATGATCTTTCTTTTCTGAGAGACCTAAGAAGAGTTATTGGTTTTTCAGTTTGTTCGGTTTTCTACTTGTTATTAGGATGGACTGGTGACATTCAACCTCCCTATGTTCTGGACTGGAAACCAGAAGGAAACTGGGGCTTTTGACTTAGTTGCCACTGTTTCCTCTGCACTGCACTTGTCTCACATGGGGTAAATTTTGTAGAGAGAATAACACTGGCTTCCACATTTTAGATTATCATTCACCTTCTCTGGGCTAGTAGCCTTGCTTCATACTTTAGAATTGCTACTCATTGACAACCTTGTCATCAGTTCTCTCTCTCTCTCTCTCTCTCTCTCTCTCTCTCTCTCTCTCTCTCTCTCTCTCTTTTTTCTTCTAATTTAAGTAGAACTTGGAGCTATGCTGATTTTATTCAACTTATAATTGTATGATATGGTTGCAGTTTTAAGCAAAGAGTTTTAGTTTTAAGCAAAAAATGTATATTTAGTCTACTTAGATGGCAAAGGGACTGTGTCTAATTTTTTCACCATACTTCACCTTTTACATCTTTGTAAATAGCACAAGATTAGTATGTTTTTCAAGGGGATGATGATTCTCTTGGTCCTAAAAGTACACTTCAATTTTCTCTACACATTTTTTAACAAAATGCTCTTAACACACTATTATTTTACAAATATATATGTCAAAAGCATATCTCTTTAGGGAAGCCCAGGGAGAATAGTAATTAAAAAGCCAGTGTGGAAAATATGGGAATTTTTGTTAGGATGGAGGTTCCAAATGGACAATTAAATGCTGAGATCTACAGAGGGAAGAAAGCAGGATAATGTGAAGGATAGGTTTTTTTTTTTCCACTATTGATGGAAAAGTTCATGATGATCAACCAAACAGTGCTTATTTGTGATCCACCAACCAAACGAAATGGCCCAGGATAATGCAGAATAATTGAGTGTAAAATAAAGATCTCAGAAGCCCAAGAGACATAATTCTGTAGGTCCACTCCCAGATCTATTCTCAGTAATTTAAGAAGGAAACACTAATGCAGGCCATTCTTCTCAGATATTTCCTGAGTGCACATTGGGTGTGCGATATCATGATGAGGCCCTAGGGAGTCCTGCCTGAGGCTTAACCAAAGAGACTAACTCTCAGCCCCCTCAGAATGTCATCTGCAAGCACACATTTAAGCAGGTATGCGTGGCAATAGGGATTAAGAATGGATTCAGCCGAGACCCAGATTGAAAATGTACGCTTTGTGTTGTTTTTTTGTCCCAAGTCATTTTGACCTGGTATAAAGGCAGAGGGAAGATGCCTCCCAGAAGACCAGGAAAAACAGGGACTTTGAGCTGGGTTTAAAGATTTCTCCTTGGATTCAGTCCACCCACTAAACAATAATGTATGCCGCTGCCCCCCCGACACGTGGGCTTTGTCAGGATGTAATTCTCAGCACAGGCACCATCCTCAGCCTTCCTCCAACTCCTGGTTTACTTTAAGATCAAGCTTATTTATTTTCCCTGTTGAGCTTCCAGGCCTTTTCGGGCAGGTAGAGCCCTGAAACCTGCTCAACTACACTCTCCCTTTTCCAAGTACACTTAGGAACATGCTCCAACTCACAAAGTTTAGTAGGCTATTTTCTTTAGGAATCAGTTTTTTTTTTTGTTTTTTTTTTGTTTAAGTATTTCAAGTCGTGGCCTGTGGCATTTATCTGTGAGACGATGTTGAATACCATGAACAGTTTTAAAACTACCATTTAAAAATAAGTTTCATTTCAAGCTCTCCCCTTCTTCCCTCCCCCCCATTTTTTTTTTTTTAAAGCTTAAGAGCATTTCTGAAGAAATATTAACTTTACAACATCTGGGCTAGTTCAATATTCTTGATTTGCCTTTTAAGTTGTAATTTAGATGCACATGAAAAACATGTTTTCCAGCCATGCCTTCCAGTCCTGGCTGCACTATACGTTGTCACAAGCTGCGTGCACATAAAGTAACGAGAGGGTGAGGTGCAGAGCGTATCATTCTATACGTAAATTGCCCCACACCAAAAACCCAAGCTTGTATCCCAGAATGCACTGGGATACACAGAAGCTTCAAAGGGAAATCTTTCCCTGGAGGGAATTGGTAAAATTGGAGTTGGGTGAACCTCAAAGGACTCTCGACTCGCAAACATTGCTGATGTTTGGATTTGGAATTGAATTTGGCTCCAGCGGCTGGCATCTCCACACTGTGCTATGAACGACCCCAGCCACAGAGAAGGGGGAGGAAGAGGAAGAGAGGACGACTGAATTGCAGAGTAGAATTTCTAAAAACATACAATAGTGCAATGTTGATGCAATTAACAAAATTGGAAAATGGAGTTTAAATTGGAAAAGTCCGTCTTTATCTTTTGCTCCCTTTGTGATACACTTCCAGCCCCATACCCTCTGTCTTCTTTGATCTCATTTGCCTTCCACTTTCCCTTCCCTTTCTTTTTCTTCTAAGATGGCTATTCAAGCCCTTCCTCCCTTTCTTCCAGAGTTTGCCTCAAGGGCTCAAGTTATGAATTTCAGGGCTTAGTAAAGGCCTGGCAGGTTACAAAGCAATATGTTCAGTATGAGCTAAATTTTGAAAAGGAAAACTATGCATTTATTTATGTACAAGTATGTGTATACATAGACTGGAGATTAGAAGAGACTTAGAACGCTTCAGCTGTGTGTTGTTTTTTCTGACTATGTGTGGTTTTCACCGCCACTACCTTCCTCCTCTTGCTCCTCCTCCTCTTCCCCTACTTTCTCCTCCTCCTCAGCCTCATCCTCATCCTCCTCTTCTCCCCTCTTCTTGTTTTCATATTCATTGTAAGGTGATGTATATTCTCACTTCTCTACAAAGAACACTTACACTGTAATGAATACAACATATAAGAAGACTGGTAATTTGACATGGTCTCATTACTGATTTTTAGGAATCTTACCTTTTTTCCCTATGTCCTTTTAAAAAATGTTTTATTATTGAGTGTTAATATAATTTTTATCATTTGCCTATTGCATTTTAGTTATAAAAGGATGGTTCTCATCATTTAACAATATTTAACTTTTATTTTTTGAATATGTGTGTGATTAAATAGACATAACTTTAGATAGTAGACAGGTTGCTGATAGGCTGTATGTAAATAAAGGTTTAACAAATAAATTCTATTTAGAAGACTTTAGAGAACTATGCTCTTTTTGCAAAACAATTAAAAACAATTCCTTTGGAAAGGAAATAATGTCACAAAATATTCCTTCTTAAAAGTGTCCCAGATCACTTTTTTTTATTATAAATAGGTGGTCATGTGGCTCAAGGAAATAAAAATAACCAGAAAGAACAGAACTACATAGAAATTCACATATGCTTTAGTCAAAGAAAGGAGTTATTACCTATATGTGCACACATAATATGTGTACATGTACACATTTAAATAGAAAGGAGTGAAAAAAGTAGAACTTAAATATCTCAGGAAAGACTCAAAGCAAACTCTGTTAAAAATATTGCTAAATAAGCACCATTGTCAAGAATGGGCATAATCACAAAACTAAATGCGTCAACTGGTGAAGATCTTGGCTATCTTTAGCTACGTTTTCTACCAACAATAGTGTGAATCATCTTTAAAGGGAGCTAGAAGCATAGCATTCCTCCAAATCATGGTAATACTTACATTTTAGATTTTCAGTGAGTCACTCTTTTTGGGGGGTCTTAGCTGGGAGATTTATATTCAGAAGAAAACCCTCCTTTATCTGGGAGTACTTTTGTACTATTTCAAAGATTTTACTCTCTTTGTTGGAGTCCAAGAGAGAGATGCTGTCACCCAATTATTATGATATATGTGTGTCTTTGCGGGTCCTGGGAAGACCATTTATTGATTAATTTTCTCAGCTTATTGAAGAAACCCCCATTAACCTCTTAGAATGGGCCAGGCATTGTGTTAGAGGCCAGAATGAAAGCCCCCAAACCTCCTGTTGAGGTGGATTAGAGTTTGTAGATGGGAAAGCATTTGGCCATTTCATTTAGTTTTCAGAGCAGGGGTTACACAAAACTCTCAGGGAGGGCTGCCCCCTCCGATGGGCTAAGTGGGACCAGAGAACCGGGCGTCTGGCCACTTCACTGAGGGTTCTGAGTTCTCAGAAAATGGCTCAGGTCTAGGGAAGAGACATAGGTGGTGAGATCAGTGGAACGTTACTGCCCTAACCTGTCTGCTGTGCACAGAGGTGACTGAGGTCATGAAGACACACTAACTCAGGCCTTTTCAGTTTTCTTAAATGCATAATCTTCAGTGAAACTCCCCTTTCTTGGAGGTTCATGACATAAAGCAAAGCTTCTTTAATTCTCATCAGGAATCTGAAAGGAAGAGCAGTCTTGATTGGTACAAGTCTGCACTATATATTATGTCTAACAAGATGGGAGTTTGATTGTCTAAAAGGATGGGAGTAAATGGCCCATTTATTGTAGCTAGCCAGAAGTTTTCAAGGGGAGATGCTGTGAATACTGCCTTATGGAGGCTTAATGGGTCATGCAATTCTAGTGTCGTGGTTGAGAGCATGAGCTCTCTGACCAGACAGTCTGAACTTAATCACAGTTCAGCCTTTTAGTAGGCCCGAGACTTTGGGCTAATGGCGTGTTTTTCCCATGCCTCAGTTTACTTACATGTAAAACAAAGAAAATAATAATACTTCATTCAGTTGCTTTGGGAATTTAATTACTTAACACATGCATACCCTTAGAATAGGGCCTCGCCATGCTAATTAGTTCTGTCATATAATTAGCTATTATTACTATTTCAATAAGGCATCTCAATACATGAGGACAGATACTGGAATGGTGGCATCATTTAATGGTTAAGACTGTAAGTTTCAGAGCCAGACTGCCTGGGTGTAAGTTCCTATCCATCTCTTACTTGCTGAGCAACGTGGCCTAATAACTTAACCATTTTGCATATCAGTCTCTTTGTATGTAGAAGTGTGCTAATGACACTCTTCTATTATCTCACAGATTTATGATAG
Organism: Murina feae; assembly: GCA_004026665.1. NCBI lineage: Eukaryota > Metazoa > Chordata > Mammalia > Chiroptera > Vespertilionidae > Murina > Murina feae. The sequence goes on from PVJC01035224.1 coordinate 9,373, forward strand.
AGGTTTAAAAGCTATTGTATGGAATTAACATATGTAAGCCACTCAGAACCATGGGTGGTGCATATGCATTTGGTAAATATTGATGTTATTTTTACTGGTTATTTGACCCGGCTTCAGCACTCACTTTTTGAGCCTGCTTTTTTTATAATGGAAATTAAGTACTGTCTCTCATCTTCAAACCCACCCTAAATGCCCCAGTTTGTGGGACTAGGGTGGGGAGTCTGCAGAATTCATTTCCACTTTGCAAGCTGGCTCTGTGACAGAGTCTGTCCAAAAGGGGTGCTAGTGGGGATGGAATCACTCCATCCTGTCTGATTGCTGCTGCTGTGTCACCCAGCCCTGCTTCACTCCAACAGTGACAGCCCCTAAATATGGGTTGCAGTTTTACAACACTCTCAGTTCCAGCTTTATTATGTCTACCTTAGTCACATGAGCACCAGTCCAGAGCTCTCCTCGAGCTCAGAGACACCAGCCAGCACTGGCCACAGGGACCTCTCCTCAGGAGTCTGAGCGTCACCTCCATGGGGCTTCTGAGCCATGATGGCTGCTTCTTGACATCACTACCTCTGAGCCACCTTCGAGTTCTCTTCTTACTCTTTGTGATCTAGTTAACTTCATGCCTATTTAATTCTTTTATGTTAAGTTATCTCTGTTCAAACAGCTGGTGTGGTTCCTGTCTCCTGCTGGATCCCCATGTTAATGTAGGCAATCTTAGACTTTATCCAGGAAGCAGAACACCTGGAGATGATAGTAGTTGAAGCAAAACCTTCTGAAAGACTGACATTCCATCTATGGAGAAGATACCATTTCTGTTCATCAGCTGCCGTTGTCTCAGTTTACAACCAATAATTGATAATAGGCCAAAGACCTAATTTACATTCATGGGAGAAATATGGAAAGTTGAGAAATTTCCCTTCACTAATTCTCTCCAATCTACAGTTGCTAGAATTTAATTTTGGGAGTGAATTGCTTTGATTCAGCTCGAAGGAAATCAGATTACCTCGGAAGCAAAGTTAAGCCTCTTTCCCCCCTTCTATTTGAAGGGACTATAAACCCCCAAAACACAACACACACGCGCACGCGCATACACCCAAGGGGAAGGTAAATTCTAACCCAAGTGCAATTATTACAGATTCTGCCCTCCATTCATGAAGTTTAAATTTAAAGGGGCCTGCTGTGTTCCGGAACATCTTTGAAAAACAAGAAGGCTACTTGGAGAGAGGCAACAGTGTTCTGAGACCAATGTGGAACTGAATTCAAACCTTGTTTTCTGGCTCGGTCTTTTTAATTGTGGCTAATTGTGACTTCCTGTTTTTTTTCCGGGGCAGGGACAAGGCTAATGAAAAGGCCCCATAAGGATACTTGGACATCAAATGACTCTTACAAAAGAGCATTTTGATGATTTAAGTATAAATAAATTAGAAACATACTACAGCATTTGATGTCTTTTAAAGTCCCCATGAGGGCAAAAATGGAGAGCCAGCAAAGAATGAGAGAAAAGGAGAAACTTAGTGACATGAACTGTCTGAAGGAGTCGTGGGCCATTTCATGGACCCACAAATATAGGCAGATTTGCATGTTCTTAATTGATAATGAAGTGCCTCAGGTTAATCCTGATTATCAAATAGTACAACTAACAATTGCAGTTGGAATCTATTTCAGCCAATGAGGATGCATGTCATTTTACAAGTGGTCCTGTACTAATTACTACATTTGAAGGTACAAGTAATGTTTCCTATGGTGCTTAAAGGAAATACCTTATGGAAAAAATGAAAGTATTTTTCTATAACATGGTGGGTAGAGGGGAAGAAGTGAGGATGAAAAAGTAGTGATTATAGTTGCTGAGTCCTAAATGGTTTTGGATAGTGGGAGCATTTGTTTCAATTGATCTGTTTCTGAATTAAAACAAAGTAAATTGGGAAGAACATTTCCTGCTACATTTGTTAACTTTGACGTCAGTACTTCTCATTTTATTAACACATCTTCACTGATTCCATAGAAATCAATAAAAGCAAGTCTCTTATTCTTTTCTTCTCCAGAAATCCTGTTAATAAAAACCCTTGGCACTAGACGGAAGGTGGAAAATTACGGAGGTGCATTTTTCATAATACCTGAAGTAGGCCCATGACATTGGGCCATGCCCCACTCTTTTCTGGCCTTTGTATCCTATTCTGTAAGGTGACAGCCTGGGAGTCCCTAAACTTTGAGAACCCCCAACCTCTGGCATCTTGGGAGTCAAACATTTTACACCCAGATGAACATCCTTGAATTCTCCCTAGTTTCCTTCCCTTCTCTTGCATGGACTTTATTAACATAACTAGGGGCCCAGTGCACAAAAATTTGTGCACTCGGTGGCAGGGGAGGGGAGGTGGGGGAGGTCCCTAAGCCCGGCCTGTGCCCTCTCACAGTCTGGGACCCCTCAGAGGATGTCCACCTGCTCACATGCCTGGCAAGCCTGGGTGAGGGGCTGATGGCTGTTTGGAAGCTGTCCAAGTCCCCTGGTGGGGACCCTTACCCCACGGGGCCAGCCTGGCTGAGGGCCGTTTTCAGGCTGCCCACAACCTGGTCAGGGTTTGGGTCCCTACTGGGGTGCCTGGCCAGCCTGGGTGAGGGGCTGGGTGGGGCAGCTGGGCGCCACCTCCAGGGTCCCCATTGCTGGCTCCGCCTCCTCCTTAGCTTGAGCCTAGCAGGCCATGCTGGACAATTTCCATATTACTCTTTTATTAGAGTAGATTATAGGCTTATTTATCAGATTAAAGGTATTCATAGTTTCACCTTATGTTTGTTATTTTTGAATGATTTTTTTATAGGTGCTTTTTTTTATAACCACATTTCCAACCTTTTAAAGGAGCTTTATGTTTATCACATTTCAGTAGTTAGTACTGGTCATTTTATACCCTGATTTCTTCATTCTTATGTTCTTATCTTTCTTTTGGCTGGTATAGATCTTCAAAAAACAACAATACATATGTGTGTGTGTGTGTGTGTGTGTGTGTAATTTATATTTTCTATCACCATTTATCCCCTCTATGCCCTTTTTAAAAAATATGTACTTTTTGAGAACTTACAAATCTGAGAATATTTTTCTCTTACATTCTCAAATGAATGACATTTTGACTCAGTGAAAAAAAATTTACCTCTGAGTGTTTGCCTCTCACAGTGTAGACTTGCTCTATTGCTTTCTGTAATCCTCTTCTTGCCTCTCATTCTGTTCTCTCCTTATGGCTTCTCCCTCCTGCCCTACCAACCCCACCCCACTTCTTTTTTCTATCCTACAAAAGGTACAGGATAGCTCTCCAAAATTTTCTTCTGGTTCCACTCACCATGTTATTAAAAAAATACTTTAATTTTCCAATGAGATTTCCCTTAGGCAATGTAGGAAACATTACCTATAACTTAAAATGTATTAATTAGCACAGGACCACTTATAAAATGACATTTAAAGAAATAACCTGTTCTCCAAATTACATGGTTAATATTCTTTCTGAGTCTCTCAGAATTTTTCAGCAGTAGTAGGTTGACTTTGCCCTAGAATTCCCCTTATAAGGAAAGCTCTGCATGGATTTGGCCTTCAACTGGAGTCATTCTGTCTGGTTGGGCTTCCCTCTGAGCCATTAGATGCTTAGAACTGGTGGAGTGTGACCGTCCTGAGCTCCTGCTCTTCCTCATTCTGCCTGCAGTTCCCACTGTCTCCAAGTGGGTGCTTCACCTCCCAGGTGCATCAGGCCACGTTCAGACCCTCTCCCGTGTCCTGACATGTGATTACTTAGAATTTTAGTCCGCAAATAGCTACAAACCAGCATTTGGATTACTTCAAAGAGCAATACCCATGCTACAGAGTGTGATTGCTAACTTTTCTGGTTGTTCCTGTCAGGCTTAATTTTTAGTGTTGATGGAGGTTTTCCTCTTTTCTTTGACTTCGCGTGCATTTTAATGGCAGCAGCTCTGGCTGGGGCTGTTAGCCAGATGCCATGGTAAAGCAGAAATGAAATTATTTGGCCGAAGAGCCTGTACGTTTAAAACTCACCTTACATCTTGCTGAATAGCATTCCTAGAATTTGGTACTGATTCGCAACTCTTTCAGCCAGCAGTTGTTTTCCCCAAGGTGCCTCTGGGGTCTGTATTACTGATATCTCAAAGAAATGGCTCTTTAACCACGTATTTTTATTATCTGCTTGTGCTGATGGTCAGTCATGTTTGATATTTAAATCCTTAAAGCATCTGAGAAATATGCATTTCATTTTGTCTCTCTTCAATGAAGCATCACTGTGGCTTATGTAGCAAAAGCCCAGTGTTTGTTATCAGGAGTTCAAGCCTTGGGTTCCCTATTTTACCTGCTGTGTGACCAGGACAAGTTGCTCAAGTTCTCTGGGCCTCATCCGCAAAGTGCTGACGTTTGTATACGCATAGTTATGAGGGGCACAGGAGTCAAGGGTGGGTAGATGCTTTGTAAAATGGGAATTCTGCAGGAATGTTGGCAGCATGGTTGAGTTAGTGGGTTCTCCAGTTAAAAAGGTATCAATCGCTTCAGCCACTTACTAGCTACTGGGCTATAGGCCAGATTTCCAACTTCCCTGAGACTGGGTCTTCTTATCTATAGAAAGAGTGAATAAAACATATACATAGCGAAAAAATTGTTTAAAAAAACATACATATACCCTTCAAAGTTGCTGTGAGGATTGTTAAATTAATTAAACAAAGAGACCACCATGAGACTAACGTGGCTTTAATGTTGTGGTGGCCTACATAACCAAATCAAAATGCAAGCCTGTAAATACCCAACGTCATGAAATCAACACGCTAAGGACAACCATTCACAATCTAGGCTCTAAGCTACAGCCAAGCAAACGATTTCCTTCCTGTGCTTCTGCACTTTCTCTATGTGATAAGCCTTTCTCCTGGTTCCCATAGGTGAGTACTCCTATCCACTTCTTGTTTGCCACTGCTTCAAATTGATTTTTGCTCAAATACACTTAAATTTTTTAATATGCCTCAGCTTACTTTTCGACAGGATTAAACGAAGAAATGAATGCGAAAATCTCTATAAAGGGCACAAAATCAGTGCTCAGTAAATGTTAGTCATCATTATAGTCATTCAATTCTGTGACAAAATACAGCACATGTCACCCACATGCACATGTACCTGCAGAGGGAGAAATCTATGTAAAGTGAAGCATAGGAGTTTCATATGCCTGCTTCTTTTCTCTCCTGACTATGGCTCCACAGCGAATCTAAAACACTGATTTCGTTTTTTTTCCTTTCTTTCCTTCTGCATCTTTCCCCCTGTTGTTCTGTTTTGTTTTACAAAAAGCCAGCTGACAGTTTGCAACTGTTTATTTGCAAAGGAATTTCCTTTGTTTTCCTCATCTCAGTCCTACAAACAATAAAGCAAGCAAACAAACAAAATCTCACAAAGAAAACCCCAAACTTCCCACCCCTTTTCTTCTACCAGATTCCAACTAACTATTTAAAAAATTATCCCACAAAAATATTTGTGTTGGGTTCTCTCTCTCACTCTTTTTTTAAATCCTTTTTTTCATGTGGTCACAGCAAGATTATTTCTTATGCCCTAATTCTAGCTGAATTTATTTCTCAGGCTTTTAATAGTCTCCTGTGTTGAATGGAAATGATATGTAGGATTTGGGGAGAATGAAAAAGGTCTGATAGGAAACATGTCTTAGCAGAGTCCCTGGAACAGGAAGGGAGCTCAGCGTGGTGGGCCTGCCAGCAGTGACTGACTTGTTGCTTGTTCATGGTAGTGCTTGGGGATCAGCTGAGCCCAGCTTCTCCCTCTGTCAGTGATGATTCTTTCAATCCCCTTAGGCACTGAGCCTTTAGGAAAGCTCCAGTAACCTCCCTGAATGCAAATCTCCATCTTTGAGCTGGTTGACAGGAAACCCTACCTACAAAACAAGGGCCCTCTACAGAAAAGCCTAAATGGACTTTCCCTTGATTCCAGCATGTAGTTCAAATTCTTTAGCATGTCTTTCCAGGCCATTCCCAGTTCAATCTCCAAATACTTCTCTTGCGTCCTGCTTGAGAATTTCCTGTCCCTGTGCTTCAGCCACAGGTTCCTTCCATGTGTCCACATAAATGATGCTCTGTCATGTCTCCACGCTTTATTCCAAACCTCTCTTCTCCTGTCCATGACTGTTCATCTTTTATCTACCAGATACATTCTTAATGGAAATATGACTTCTGAAGTGCACTTTCTTCCATTGTGCTCCTAGAGTATCTTGCATTTGCTTTGACCACTGCACTTCATGTCAGGTAATGGACTCAGAAAACCATGACCTTGGCTGATCGGTGACCCGCTCACCCTGCTACTCATGCCCAATATGCTGCCCATGATTTTATTATTTGCTTATCCATCCTCATTCTCTTGCCCTAGTTCAGGCCAGTCCTGCCGGCTCTGAACATGAAATCGTGTGAGGTTTTTGTCCTCTCTTGATCTCTGCTTGGTCTTGAGGATTCCTTTATCTCAGATTTGGTGCCTGGTTTTCATTCATTCAACAAGGAATGCTTGACTCCTTTCAAAAGTTCTTGGTTCCTTCCTACCTCCTCACATCTATGACTGTTCACTTTCAGTGTCCCCAGTTCTGTCTTCGTATTCACCATTGGAATAAACCCCATCACCATTCTGCTTCTCAAATTGGGAAAAGGGAACATTTTCCATGTCTTGTTTTTCATGTGATTTTGGACGCCACGAGTGGGAGGACTCTGATGTGTCCCTGCATCTCCATTCCCGAGCTCAGGGCCTGCGCTGAGGTGACCTGTTTTTGGGGTGGAAGATCATCCGATTAGGGAGGCTCTTCATCAGCTATGTTCATGTGAGAACCTAATGCAAGGACATTTGTGGTGCCCTCATCATTACGTTGTTTGGAATCTGATGTTCTCTCTAAGAGGTGGGCTCGTGTGGCAAAGCTCCATTATTACAATGAAGGGGATATTTAGGGCAATTCACAATAAATATTTCTGTGAGAAGAATCTCAAGTATTTCAGACACTGGGCTGAGTGCTATGATGATTTGAAAATAAAACCTATAAGAATTGTATATCCAATATGCCACAGTCTTGTGGGGCTCACAAGACACACCTACAAAACAAAAGCAAAATGTTTTGGGAGAAAGCTACAGCTCACAGAACCTGGATGCTGAGACAAAGGAAAGAGGACGGGGATCTGGAAAGAAGTGGGCCTAGAACTGAATTTTAGTTTGTTTTCAGCCTCACTACATTTCTCCAAGGCAAAAATCACGTCTTACTTATATTTATAGCTACAGTACCTCCTTGCACACCTCTAGCTAATTCCCTACTACAGACTCTGGCACTATTATCATAGTCAGAGTGTCATGAATAGTGGATACAAGCTCATTGCAAGGCTAAAGAATCAAGCTCAGAGGCTGGGCAGGAGTCCTGGCGACTGGCAATGGGAACAGCCATGGGAACAGTCTGCCTCTGCCTCCACCACAGGAACCACCTTGGCCTAGACACTTTGTTCCTCTGGGTTAGCAGTGCTCTTGCTTCCTTTCTGAATTAATTTCCCAAATGATGCTCATCTTTGTATCACTTCCCTGAGGTTCAGTGTTCCAGAAGGGCATGTTCTATCCTTCAACAGGCAAGGCCAAGTTTAGGTCACATGTGGGTGTCACCGTGTATGGGGATGGCAGATGAGAAGAGATGTTGATTCCCTAGTGGAATCAAGGTCCTGTCTCTCCAGAGACTCACCCTGTGGGGATTCCCTTTCCTACTCCCCGCTCCCATATAGGAAGGGCATATAGGTGCTGCTTAGCCCAAGATGACAAATGTTCATCCAGGGATGACAAGTTATGAGCTTAGGCTTTCGGACAACTTGTGTAAATTTTCTAATTCTCCCAGTTGACAATGGGCTGCACCCCACAGAGAAGGCTTAGAAGTGGATAATTAGTCTCTCATATCTTCACTAGGGCTCTGACAGTTGGCAGTGTTTAACTACTCTTAAAAGAATGATCCATGAAACATGTCTGGATCTTTTACAGATAGGGAAATGCAATCCAGCTTTCTCCCGTTTGCCTGCACATCTGTGATGTGTATGGCACAGCCACAGAGATACCTTTATACTATGAAAAGGTTTCCCCAAGGAAGAAACACACACATGGGAAACAAGTGAAAAAGCCAACACTGAGTGGGCAAGACAGTTGTAATTTGGCTTCATGACCACCCTCTACCTTTTGAATCATTAGAAGAGTCAGCTTCTAGTGGTAACAGACATGGGCAGCTGGTTATACCAGCCATATAATGTACCTTTTGTACGGGATGAAACAGTCTTTCATGTTAATGCTTATGCCATGTTTTTTTAAGAGTTCAAATTCAGCCTGGTGGATCTTTGTCTGAAATGAAACATAAACCATTTTAAAAAAACCCTCACCCAAGTTGGGAGGCACTAAATATTTTTATTTATTGATTGATTTTTAGAGAGAGGAAGGCAGAGAGAGAGAGAGAGAGAGAGAGAGAGAGAGAGAGAGAGAGAGAGATATGAGAGGGAAACATCCATTAGTTGCTTCCCATATGCTCCTAACTGGGGATCGAACCCACAACCTGGGTATGTGTCCGGATGGGGAATAAAACCCACAACCTTTTGGTGCATGGAATGATGCTCCACCCAATTGAGCCACCCAACCAGGGCCATAAACTGTTTTAAAATATCAGGAAGTGGGTATGTTTCTGGGAATTAATCATTTTGTGAAACAGTTCATTAGTGAGCATGTGGCTGACTTCAGTTTTTACAAATTATATTATGAACCCCTGATATTTTATATATGGTGAGTCCAGACTAGTTGTCTTGTAGAATGTTCCTCATCCTGAATTTTTCTGATTATTTTCACATGCTATGGTTTAACTCATTTCTCTATCCCTTTATTTCTTGTAAATTGGAAACTATGTCTAAAGGCTTAATTAGGCTCAGGAAAAACATTTTTGGCAAGAGTACATGATAGATTATGTATATTTCATCATATTGGGGGCAG
>PVJC01035225.1:0-18370 GCA_004026665.1 Murina feae
GCCCTGCAGCTGCTCTGTGCACTCGGGAGGTCCCTCAGCCCGGCCTGTGCCCTCTCACAATCTGGGAGCCCTCGGGGGATGTCCACCTGCTGGCATGCCTGACCAGCCTGGGTGAGGGGCTTTCAGGCTGCCCACAGCTCCCATTGACCCAACGTCCCAGCAAGGCTGGCTGGACGCAGGTTACTGGAGTTTATCTCTTATAATTGATACTGTTCCTTTAAGGCCTGGGGTTATCTTCTATAATTGATACACTGTTCCTTTAAGGCAGCCTTCTAACTCAAGCCTCCTCTTTGCTTCACCTCGCAGTGTCTATAATGAAACAATTGTTACTTTTACTGGTTAGGCCCAGGCTGCTGTGTCCTTCAGCTCCGGAGGATTCTATGATTGTTACATTGTTTCAAATCTGTGTTTCGCTAGAGGCAGTTTGAGCGGAGCGGGCGCAGCTTCACTTTCGCTCCTGCCGCAATGGAAACTGCCGTTTACTCAGGTCCGTGAGTGGTGGCCGCCATGTTGGCTGGGCTAATTTGCATACAGCTGCTCTGATTGGCTGGTGGGCGTGGCTTACCCTGTCTCGGAGAAACGGTTAATTTTAATATTTTACTTTTATAGAGTATATATAGATATATATATATAAAGACATATATATATACACACACACACACACATACTAGAGGCCCAGCACACGAAATCATGCGTGAGTAGGGTCCCTGTGCCTAGCCTGTGATCAGGGCCATCTTCTGCCCACTTAGCAGTCCCCAGTCCCACCCCACCACCACCCACCTAGTTCCCTATAGTCCTCATTCGCCATGCTGCAATCAGAGCCTGCAGGCGTGGGGGAGGGACCAAGAGGTTTGCCGTTCCACCTGCTTGCCAGAACCCAGTCCCGCCCTGCCACCACCCACCCAGTTCTCCATGGTTCCCCGTTCACCATGCTGTGATCAGGCCGCAGGGGGAGGGACCAAGAGGTGGTCAATGCACCTATAGCGACTAGTCAAGCAGTTGTTTTGGTCGTTATGCCGTTATGGTCGCTGGGCTTCTATTATATAGCATATTTTAAGAAATTGGCTCACACAATTATGGGAACTGGCAAATCTGAAATTTGTAGGGCAAGCCAGAAAGCTGGAAATTGAGGTTTGCATGGATATTATAGCCTTGAGTACAAATTCCCCAGGGCAGGCCAGGCTGTCTGGAAACTCAAGCAGGTTTTTCTATGTAGAATTCTTGAGACAGAAATTTTGCTTCTTCTGGGAATCTGTTTTTGCTTTTCAGGCCTTCATCTAATTGGATGAAGACTACCCTATAAAGGGTAATCTGTTTTACTCCAAGTCTACTACTTTAAATGTTACCTGTGTCTTTAAAAAAAAAACACAGTACTTTAGACTAGTGTTTGACCCAACAAATATCCTCCTATTATTGAGGATTGCTGCTGAATCTGATTTGACGTAGGGGAAAAAAAAAATATATATATATATATATATATATATATATATATATATATATATGTATATATATATATATGTATATATATATATATGTATATATACATATATATATATACATATATATCTCATTTGGCTAAAAAAATATAGTTCAAATAAAATTATAATTTGAATTACTAAACTCATCTGCATGTTTTCTTTGGATCTACAAAATATCCACATACATAATAATAAAATCAATAAATCCATTCAATTAACGGGTTATAAGTCAATATTAATTACCAATTTAACTTTGGTTACCAGGCAAGTAAATCAAAACAATCAGAGAGATTGGGAATTTAGACATAAACAAATGTTTTCCATTGCTTACAGATTTATGACCCTGAGGTGAGTAAAGTTCTTTATAGTCAGAAATACTCTGGTATAGGGCAAGGTCTGAGCCAATTATGATATATGAGTACAATGGAATCCTAACTACTTGTACATATTCTACCTATGGAGATTTCATATGTATGTATGAAGACATGTTCAAAGTGATTGACTAGATGAGTCCTTTTGCTGGTTTTAAATACTATGGTTCTGTCTCTCCATATTCTCAACCCCACCCCCAACTTACCCTCTAAAAATAAAGTTAAATGTAGGAGAGCACTACTCTAGAGGCCATGCAGAGAAACTCGGAATTCAGTCTCAGCTTTATTTCACTGAGATGGTAAAATAGAGTGAAGGCAACAGTTCCACAGGTGGACAAGTATCAGTGGTGGAGGTGTGCGTGCTGCCAGGTGGGGATGACAGTGGCAGTCTGTGACACAAGCCAGCTGGGTTTTGCTCATCGGCTCAAAGGTGGGTGTTCAGTTTGTGCCCTGCACGAGAGCACTGTACTGCAGGTTTACCATTTGCATTAAAAATACTCTCTATTCACTCTCAGTCCTCTGACAGGGCCCTGGGGCAGCAGAGGAGAGGTCCTTTCTGCAGAAATCCACACAGCACACGTGGCCTGTGTGCGTCTTATAGGGAGAGCGTGTGAACACTCATGGCACACCCATAGCCCCGGGGTGGGGGGCACCCTGTCCCACTGGAATCCCCAGATCTCACATGCCCAGGGCTCTTAGGGTCCATATTCTATACCACCCAGCAGGCTGCAAACCTGACATTACTCATTTGAGGGGCGGCGGGGGGCGGGGGGGAGCCGAGGGGGAAGGCAGTGTGTGCACACTGCTGGTAGCATGGACCTCTCTGGAGTGTTACAGGAGAACCTCGGGGCTTTAGAAAGCACCTCTGAGGAACGAGGAAGAGAAGGGGTGGAGGTGAGTCTACAGTAGCATCTTTTCTGGCTCCGTCACTTAATCAAATGTAAGCTGGATGCTCCTGAGTGAACCCACAGCCAGGGCTTGCCTGCAGCAACCTGCCTCCTCACCCACTTCCTGTCTTTAGTCTAGAGAGGCAGCGTCCTGCCTTCCTACTTTTCTTGGCAGGTACATTTATACTATTGTTCAGGTCATGCAAGAATTAATACACGTTTTAAACTGTTTGCTTGAGGAATGAGCATCCTCTCTAGACAGCATTTAGGCTAGAGGCAACAAAGCAACGGAGTCAGAAAAAGGAAGGACAGCGAGCACCAGGTCAGACAGGATTGAATTTCAGTCCCCTTAAACCACCCCGCAGGGGCCTCTCTGAGACTCAGTTTCCCCTCTGTATAGTGGCTGTAAGTGATTGCTGACAGAAGGTGCCCAACTAACACACTTGGTACTTAGGGGGTATATAATCAATATTAGTCTGGTCTTCCCTTAGTTCTTCCTTTATCTTCCTTGAGAGATGGGGATGAAAGGAACTCCGTGGCAGATGCTTGTAGAGAATGTGAATTTTAATTATTCCCTTCAGTGAAGGGCAGGAACCGGCTTGGCAAGTGTCAAGGGGTTGACAGCATTCTCTGTTGACTTATTTCTCTACACCCACCTCCTTTCCTCCTGCTTCCTTTTAGGGCATCGTCCCTTTATCTAGTGCATCCACGGTAATAGAGGATCAACTTCCCCTTTCATGAGACGTCGAGGGTAAGGAAGGAGCCACTTCCTCTTTGTAGAACTGCTGGAGTCTTACAGGAGAAACCTGGCCAGTCAGCACTACGAGAAACTGATGGCGGTATGTGGGTCAAACCCCACCGCACCAGTTCATTTTACTGGGTCAGCAAGTCAGTCTTAGAGCCCAGCTCAGACTGCCCGGAATCCAGGCTTTTTACTGAGGGAAAGTTTGATGAACACAGTCTCTCATTCACTAACAACAGGTTTAAATTACACTTTAACCTATGTGTTCCCCCATCTTCTTGAGATAAGCCATGCAGAACGGTGGCTGCCAAACCTTTAGATAACTCACCTCCCAGGCTTTGGTGAAAGAGCAGCTACGAGGCCAACATGGGGAAGCCTCCTGCCAGTGTGGGGAGGCATCCCGACGCACATGCTCTTCTAGGAATTCAATACCTTCCTCAGCATTTAGTCTACCTGAAATAATACCTATCTCCCTCCAATAGCATTCCATATACGGTGCATGTGATGCTAACAGCCACGCTGTGAGGCAGACAGGCAGAAGGAAGAAGCCAGAGAGGGGTTTAGAGCAAAAGAAAAAGAGACTGAAGGAGGAGGCAGCCTGAGGTCACACTGGAAGGTCCAAGCCAGGGCCAGGATGCAGACCCTTGAACTCTATATATATCTGAAAAGGGTGTAGACTTACCACCTGATGTTATTGGAACAATGGAGACTTGAAGTCTACATACTCTGCTTTGGGGCTAGTTTATAACAAGTGTTTTAAAAAATGAGAAGAATGTGTTTTAGTGTAAAATTAGCAGCTGTTGTAACAAATAAGCCCTAAACATGTGATATCTCGAACACCATCAAGTTGATTTCTTGCTCTTCTAAGAACCAAATGACCTTGGGTGGAGGTCCTCCAAGCAATAGTCAGGGCTCATTCATCCTGTAGCTTCACTGTCTTTGATATATGACTCCAATAAGTGGAAAGGTAACAGGCACAGGGTCACACATGTGGGGTTTCTAGGGCAGGATAGGAAGTACCGCACAGCACTTCCACACACCCTGCTCATTAGGCCGCACCCAACTGCAAGGGAGGCTGGGAAATGTAGTCAGGCTTTGAGCCTGGAGAAGAAGAAATGGTTTTCTAAACAGGAATGTGATTTTCAGAGTAGATGAACTTTAAAATTATAATTATTTTCTTGACTACCCTCTAGGCTGACCTCATTTCTTTTTCCTTTTCAGTTAAACCTGAGGCTCCTTTTGACATAAGAGTCATCTATCGTGAGGAAGCAAATGACTTTGTGGTGACATTTAATACATCACACTTGCAAAAGAAATATGTAAAAAATTTAATACATGAGGTAGCCTACCATCAGGAAAAAAATGAAGATGATTGGATGGTATGTGGGTCAACTACTTTTATAGGTTATGAAATTTATAAATATGTGTATATGAGTATACTGAATAAATAAATTACATATATAAATTAAAATATGTAAATGTATTAAACTAAAAAATAGGAACTTCTTAATATTATATATTTTTTGTTCCAGAGGTACATTTATCTAGGGAGATCTCCTAGTAATTTTGTGCTCAATATGTACCTTTTAGTGAAAAAAGCTCCTAAGAGTAAAAGCTTCAAATCTCCTCTGGCCCAGTTCTCTTCTAACTCTGTTAGCACCCCCCCCCCTTGGGGGAGGGGCTGTTTTATTGTTGTTTATTTTTATAGTGTTTATAAATTAGGTTGTTGGGCTAACAATATAGTCAAGACCAAATGAAAATCAATCCTCTTTACTTGGGATCCTTAAAAGGTATCATATTTAGCACAACTTTCACAGGTAAATCAGGTAAAAACATCACCAGGTCATAACAATTGATTTGTGGAAGTTGTGAGAGCAGTAGAATGGAGTAAAAGAAGAGAGGAAGGTAGAATTATATCTTTTTGGAGGGAAATAATTTTTGCTCACTAACCTTACACTCGCTTTCACCTATTCTTGGGATGTGAAAGGAGAAAGAAGAAGAAGAGATTGAAGAGTTGGGAGAGCCCAACTCACCTGAATAAAGACCCATAGTGCCACTGCCCTCTTTCACCAACTGTAGCATCATTTATGAGCTCATAGCCTCTGTCAAATTCTACTGCTGACCCCTCCACATGTCAGTGTTTTCTTGAAACAAATGTGAGAGAACTTTGAGCCAATGTCCACCTGACTAAAGATGCTCAACTTGAATGAATTGGGAAATCTGGGCAGCACCTCTTTCTTCATCCTAAAATTGTTGTGGCACTTTTTGCTCTTCAGCACGTGAATTTATCCAGCACAAAGCTGACACTCCTGCAGAGAAAGCTACAACCGGATGCAATGTATGAGATTAAAATCCGATCCATCCCTACTGATTATTATAAAGGCTTCTGGAGTGAATGGAGCCCAAGTTTCCACTTCCGAACTCCAGAGGCCAAGGGCCCAGGTGAGAAGTGACTCCAGACTCTCTATTCCCCGCAGAGGGCCTTGCAGGTCAAAGAGCGAATGCGAACGAGAGCAAGAGAGAAGATGCCTTTCTTTGGAGAGGACCTGCCATCTTTGCCCTTTTTGTGATGAACTAGGAAGGAGTGGGAGTTGATCAATTGATAAAGGCTGTCTGGACTCTACTGGACTGGGTGCTCCTCGGACCTGCTAATACTTCTGAACAAAATACCCACTCACTGCCTCCAGTTTACCAATCCAGACTGGGATCTCAGTGACTGGTGTTTCTAAGGCCCCTCTAGGAAATGCTTTTGTGGATGGCAGATTAGCAGGCTGATGGGGCTCTCCCATGCCCTTCTTTCAAGAATAATGAAAATATCCTGCTGGTATAGGAAAGGAGCGTATCCAGAAGAGCCGAAGGACATGGCTCAGGCAGATCACTGGGGACCTGAAACATCACACATATATCTCCCCTTTGGGGGTTGAGATGGCTAAGATTGCAAGGAGGGTATCTATCTCATCACCCCCAGTTTAGCTCCTTTCTCTTGATGATGACAGTCTAGAAGGGAGTGTTGATATCTTTTAATATTTTTATTGATTTCAGAGAGAGGAAGGGCATAGGATAGGGAGATCAAAACATTGATAAGAGAGAAAAAATATCATCAATTGCCTTTTGCATACCCCACACTGGGGATCAAGCCCAAAACCAAGGTATGTGCCCTGACAAGGAATCAAACAGGCAACTTCCAGGTACATGGGATGATGTTCAACCAACTGAGCCATACCAGGTAGACAACTGCTGATATCTTTAATGCCAGGTCACTTTCACATTTCAAGGACAGATGTTCTGAACCTGGTCACCTAAATCAGTACCACTTACTGAAGTCAAGATTCCACCATAAAGCTATGACATTATCCTGTTCCCTGAAAAGCAGCATTCAAGAAATAATAAAGAACCTGAGCTACTAAATAAACTCAACTCATCCTGATAATGATTGTTAACTTAGAACTATCCTTGCATTCCAGGAAAGATGGAGCCTGTTCTACTAATAGTCAGCATTCTGAGTTTCTTCTCTGTAGCTGTGATGGTCATCTTGGCCTGTGTGTTATGGAAAAAAAGGTGAATTCCTTTAATCAAATGGGTGGTTATGTGGGATCCCAGAGAGTCAGAGCTTTAACTCTACTTACTGATTAGAACTACAAAGGGGAGTAAGGCATTTCAGAAATTATAGTGCCAACATCCCTCTTTATCCTCAGGTACTCGTGAATTTCCAGTTTCCTACGAACTTAAATATATAAACCAAACATCAGGAGAATGCTCCCCCCTCCCAACTTTTTTTCCTAAAAGAGTAGGAGCCCTGCCTCCAGAATGCCAAGGCAACGAAAAACACCCATGGAAAAATGTAGAATGTACGTGAAGTCTTACGTTAGCACACATTCATGGGACTTTTGCATTCTGCCTTATGAAAAGTCCATGTTTGTTACATCATGACAAAAAATTATGTTTTAAACACATACCAGTCAATGCTCTAGGAAGATGCCGTCAACACAGGGCCACATATCCCCAGAATGCAAATACTCCAATTTTAAAAGCACCATCTTAAAGCAATTTCCCTGGGTAACTTAGAAAATATTCCTCACTTCTACAAAAATGAGAGAGAAGGGGTTGCTGCAAATAAAGAGAAGGAATAAGATGACAACATATATATTGGGAGTAGATGAGAAGGTCCAATTGTAGCTTCATAACTACAACAAATTACTTCATTGCCAAGCCTCATTGTTCCTTTTCTCCAGCACTGTTTCCCAGAAGTGTATCATTATTTTTGTCTCATTCACAGAGTAGGTCACTGAAAATCATCTCTGATCCAACTCTTCCACTGACACTGAGGCCCAAATAAGTCACTTCCTCAATGTGTCCCACCTAGCTATGGCAGAGCCAAGACTAGAAATCCACTCTTCTGATTTCTGGCTCAGAATAAGTGGAAAGGTCTATTGTGCCTGCTCCCTATGCCATTCTTTTCATCTATCAATGTCCTCTTATTTCAGAATTAAGCCTATTGTATGGCCCAGTCTCCCTGACCATAAGAAGACTCTGGAACAACTGTGTAAGAAACCAAAAAAGGCAAGTGCTTCTGATGCTTTTCTGTCACTATGTTCAAGGCAGCCCAACAGCCAGGAATAAAATTGCAGGATTAGGAATTGTTGAACCTCAAGTTTTGTATTTTGGGCATTCCTAACCTAAGATTCCTCATAAAAGTCTAGCTACAGCTTCTGGAGGTAGGATACAAAAATGAAATACATGTTTCAGGACTGGAGGGCACAGCCAGTGGTGATTTCATAGCATCTTCAGAAGTGTCATAGCACCTCTAGAAGCAAAGAGATAATTAGAACATATGGGTTCCTCTCTGATATTCTCTGGTAAACGCCTGTCAGACATTCTCTAAATCTTTTCCTAAACAGCACATTTAGCAGTGTGTCTCTCTGGTGCACTCTTTATGCCTTCTCTCTTTTTATTCTGGTGCAGAATTTGACTGTGTGTTTCAATCCTGAAAGTTTCCTGGACTGCCAGATTCATAAGGTGGATGGCATTCAAGCTAGAGATGAAGTGGAAGGCTTTCTGCAAGACACATTTCCTGTACAACTTGAGGAGTCTGAGAAGCAGAGGCTTGGAGGGGGTATGCAGGGCCACAACTGGCCAATCAAGCAAGCAGTTATCACCCCAAAAACTTTCAGAGGAGATGCATCCCCCAGGTGCCTGGCTGGGAATGTCAGTGTGTGTGGTACTCCTATACTCCCGTCCTCCAGGTCCCCAGACTGCAGGGAAGGTGGCAAGAATGGGCCTCATGTGTACCAGGGCCTGCTGCTTGGGCCTGGAACTACAAATGCCACCCTGCACCCTCCATTTCCTTTCCAATCAGAAATCTTGACATTGAACCCAGCTGCCCAGGGACAGCTCCTCCTCACTTCCTTGGGGTCAAACCAAGAAGAAGCATATGTCACCATGTCCAGCTTCTACCAAAACCAGTGAACTGTAAGAAACCTGGGACTGGAACCATGTGAACAACAAAAATGATTGAGCTCCCACTCTCCCTCACAGCATGAAGAAGACAAAACTAATGCAACCCTCTCTGTAATGTACAGGATTTGGAATCATCGCTCCCCTACACCTCCCTCCCCACTTTCAGCGTGTGGCAGGAGCATTCTGTTTCAGGCATCCAAAGGATTCAATTATTTCAGAAACTACAAAAAGCAGAAAAGAGCAAAAGAAAGGGTGGAGAAAAGGATGGAGACGAAGGGCGAGGAAGGCAGGAGGGAGCAAGGAAGGATGGTGAAGAGGACAAGAAGAGCTGCTATTATAGGACTTGCTGTATATCCAGTACTGGGTCAGGCTCAGCAGGTCTCTCTGCATTCTCACCACTATCCTGGGAGATGGGAGCAATTTTTATTCTTATTGTTTTCTCTGTTATAGATGGTGAAACTGAGGCTTAAAGTAACTTGTCCATGCTTCCCACTCAGCCAGGGACGGAACCAAGATTTGATGCCCAGAGTCTAAGGGCAGTCTCCCTGGAGCCATGTGCCTTCCTCTTAACTAGGGGTTGTCCCATTCCCAAGTGCTCACTCTCACTAATAACAGGATGACTATATAATTCAAGTGCAAATTGGGTCACTTTTGAAAGTGAAAGAAATTATAAATAACTAGAGGTCTGATGCACAAAATTCGTGCAAGAGTAGGCCTTCCTTCCCCCGGCTGCTGGTACTAGCTTCCCTCTGGCCACCAGCAAGTACCTGGGAACAGGGCTCCCCTCATAGCCCCGGCTTCATCCAGAAGGTCATTTGAAAGAATGTGTAGAAGGACATCTAGTCTAATTATCATATTATGCTTTCATTATTATACTAGAGGCCCAGTGCACAAATATTTGTGCACTCAGGGGGTTCCTCAGGCCAGCCTGTTCCCTCTCACAGTCTGAGACCCCTTGGGAGATGTCCACCTGCTGACTTAAGCCCGCTCCCCGGGGAATCAGGCCTAAGCTGGCAGTCAGACATCCCTCTGGCAGCCCGGGAGCCCAAGAGGGATGTCTACTTGCCAGCAGGGAGCAGGCCTAAGCTGCAGTCGGACATCCTTAGCGCTGCTGAGGAGGCAGGAGAGGCTCCCACAACCGCCACTGTACTGGCAGCCATCAGCCTGGCTTGTGGCTGAGCAGAGCTCCCCCTGTGGAAGTGCACTGACCACCAGGGGCAGTTCCTGCATTGAGCATCTGCCCCCTGGTAGTCAGTGTGTGTCATTCCCAGTGGCTCTGCTGTTAGGGTCAATTTGCATATTACCCTTTTGTTATATAGGAGGTTACTCCAGGACAATAAGCATAAACTGGGGGTGTCCCAGGCAAATGTGGACACAGGGTCACCCGAACCAAAAGAGCTATAGGGAAGAGAGTAGGGGAGAAATAGTGTCAGGATGTGTGGAGTACCAGGCATGGCACAGCATGTCTGCAAAAAGTGAATGACAAAAAGATCATTTCATTTTCTGTTGTTGTTTTTTTAAATTGCCTGGAGGTGGTGTAAATGAGAAACCTTGTATTTCTATTGTTGGTTATCAAGAGCCCAATCCTCTTGCTACCACTCCCAGAAGCATTTATGGATGGAATAAAATCCTGTCCACTCTGGTCACCAGAGCATGGTACCAGCAAAGGGGGAATAATCCTTCTGTGTGTATAGAGGCAACCCTAACCCAAATTCATCCTCAAATGGTCCAAGTTCTGCAGCCATTGATGCAGCCACAGACTTCAAGGAGATGGAGTTACAATAAGCACCTGCAGCACAGGGAAGTGAAGGTGGACAGGTTAGGGTTGGGGCTTGTTGTCATTTACCTTTTGTGTATTTTTTCTTTGTTCTGATGTGAATTTGTTTGGGAGTGGTTGTTTTTAATTTTTTATTTTTGCTGTTTTGTTTTGTAATGTCTGTAAAGGGAGTTTCAAGGGTGGACTAACAGACGTTATCTATTGGCTTAGACCCAACAATAATTAGAGCATCTACTCTTCAGCTGTTTCTCACTTTCCAAGTCCTTTTCTCTGAATCAGTAGTAATGAATATAATCCCCTCATGGCTCAGATTTGCTTCATGCCTGTGATCGTCACAGGACCTCCATGAGTGTTATCTCTTTCCTTTCCTTGACAAGTATTCATGAAAAGCCTGCTATGTGCAAACCACAGGATTAGGAACAAGAGATCTAAGCCAAATAAGGTTGGAGCCCTACCCTCATTCAGTGAAAAATTTAATGAAAGTGACAGCTTTGTAAACAAATGATTGTAATCATATGAAGTGCTATCATGGAGGCATGTTCACGGTGCCTGCTGGAGACATGGACAATACCACAATACATCAGCAAAGAGGAAACGCAGAGCCTGCTCATGTGAGCAGAAGACATCCTCCACCAGGTGGGCATGTGTTCTTTACCCTTTGCAGAAATGGGAGCCACGGTGACCTCAAAGAGGAGATGGGTCATCCCAGGAAACCTCCCACTAGCCTGGCTCTTTTGTACCTTATTCAGAAAGGCCCTCTGAAGTCTTTGTTGTCAATATCTCCAACTTATGGAAAAATTGAGACACAGAAGGCAGGTAAATTACTCAGTCTTTCATTTTAAGTCAGGACCAGAAGCCATAAGTTTGTATCCCTGAAAAAAACAGACAATCTCTTAAAGAAGTGAGGAAAAAAGTCGAGGCCCCTCCAGGTTCAAAATCCTTCAGTGTTGTTTGGCATAGGTAATAATTTGAACATAGTGTGGGATTGCCTGTCTGTTCCTGGACACATTTATAAACCATGTATCATACTCATAATCCTTACTGCTGCTAATGCTTGATTATATAAGTATATACCCCAAGACAATGTATAATGTAAGGTGACAAATTTTCTCTGATCAGCCACACTTTGGATTTTTATTAAGCAAGAAAACTTCTGGTCAGAGACTATGTGTGAATGAGAGATGAAAACTGCTAGTTCTGTAGGGCAAGAAATGAAAAGAAAACCGGTGGAGAGACAGCGGAAGTTGGTCAATGAAACAGCCTAAAGGAGGGAGCCCTGATTATTTGATTGATTTTCTACCAGCTTTTGCCTCTCCTGTCACCCTGGTTTCCATGGGAATTTGCTTCAGAAAGCCAGGTGTAGGCTGTTTCAGATGCATATGCTTGTGTTTTCATAGCATTGCTAGAGGGGCTTTGAGATCGAAGTAGCCAGGAAGATGGTAACAATCCGTAGATGGACAATTGGAACCATACAGATCTGATGCCAGCTCAGTGGGTGTGTTTTGTTTTGTTTTGTTTGGTGGGGGGCGTTATTCTTAAAAATATCCACTGTTCACTACAGTAAACCTTCCTCATTTGACCATGTACTTTTCACATGCATGACAAACATTTTTGCAGAGCTGCTAAGTATATAAGTCTCTGATATTTAATTAAATGCTATGGAACTCTCCATGATTGTGCATGTCTTCTGTGATAAATATGGACAGAGAGATACCCACAACGGGCCACAGTTTTCCTCAGCCACTGGAAAGGATACATTCTGGTGCTACCTGCTGTCATTATATGGGCTTGAGTTTTCAGAAGAAACTTTTTCATCAATTTAAGTAATTAATTCACAAATTAATGAATTAACAGAAATTTGTTGAGGATCTTGCTGTGTTTTCGTTTGCACTGTGCTGGGCATTGAGCTTACAAAGATGAGAGGGAATGGTCCTAGTTCGTGATCACATGGGAGCAAAGACACAGGAACAGTTACAATGTCATATCATGACTTTAAGGCAAAGTATCATCAGGATTAGTCGCTTTAGGCAATGGAAGTCAATTTGGCTAATTTCAGCAGAAAAGGAATTGATAAAAGGCATTAGAGGGCTCACCAGAATAGCTGGGAGAGTCAAAGAACCAAACATGGAGGCCACGAGACACCCTTCATCTCTACTGAGAGCAGCCACGTCCCTAGCCATCAGCAGCCCAGAGCAGACTCGCAGCAGCATCTGTGCCTTCACGTCCCTGGCTGCTGGTTTGCAGGCAGAGTTGAAGCCTGTGGTCAGTTGCAGCCATGCCCAGCTCATGTGCTAGGACATAGCCATGGGTAGGACTAGGCTCTGCCTCAGAGAGTGGGGTGTTCCCCAAATAAAGGAAAGGAGTTCTGCTGCTGGGTGAGAAATACACACACACACACACACACACACACGGTTGCCTTAAGGAAGAAGCTCCAGGAAGGGTAACATAAGGAAGTCCACTTAATGTGGTAGCAGAGAATGAGTAGGAATGTGCCAGACCAAGGAGCCTGGAGAGCAGAGACGACATTTCCAAGCTGAGGAAACAGCATATTCAAAGTCACGGAGCCATGACAGACTGTGGAACATGTGGGAGTTACAGATACACTGGGTAATGTCTCCATACCTGTCTCAGCTGGAAGCGATAGGGGGTTGGTGCTTACTTCTGAAAGTCAAACACAGGGCACTGTCACAAAAAATAATAGGCATCTACCTGTAACACTTTATTTTAATTAAAAACATATGTCTGCATGGCCATTCATCAATCTTCTGTTCCAAGGCCATGGCTGTTCCTTTGAGTGATGGGTCGCTGATTATAGCTTCATGTTGCCTAGAATTCTTAGGGAATGCACGCTATAACACATCCTCCAATCTTTGGAATTCTGCTTTCTGTAAAATGAAAAGGATCTTTCCAAAAAATCTAAGTGCAGTTGCCTAACTTTTAAAGACACTTGCCACTCCAGTCTTTTGCCATCACCTTGCTAACCCTATGCTAGCAGAATTCTTGCAATCCGCCTTATCAAGTTTTTTCAAACCATTCAAGATTGTTCTGATAGATCAACATCAGTCTTCCTTTGCACACACATGTTTTATCAGCTTGTATCACAGCATTGCAATAGCAAGTACAGCTGTCTACATAGGTTTGAGACCATACATGACAGACTGTACAGGATACAGTAGTGGACAGCCATGTCTCAATGTGGGTGTCTATGTATCTCATGGAGAAAATGGCAAGTGCTGGGCCTTTTGGCAGGTGGCTGAGTAGAAACCATCAGTGGGCATCTACTTAGCTCAGCATTCCTAGTCCAGAGATGACACCTGGTAGAACTGGTGGAGGCCATGGCTAAGCATCTGACATGCCAGTCTAAGAAGTTTTGATTTAGTCTGCAGGGGAAGGAGGCACTTGGGAGAATTTTAATCAGGGGTGCGGCATAACAAATTTCCAGGGTTTATGGAGGAATCCTAATGTACCTTCTACTTACCCCTCCTGTCCCCACACTGATTTGTAATTCCCTAATTTGTCTGATTCCCCTCTGAACTCCTAAGCACTCTGGCAGAAAAGACAATGATTCATTGATATTGGTGCCAATTGCTAAACACAGTCTTTAACATCGAGAAGACACACATCATAAATGTGGAGTTAATGAATCAGCCCATTCGTGAATGACATTGTATCTGTCCTTGTGTTTCCTCGTGGCCATTCAGGATAGAAGCACGCCAGGCCAGGGTGCTCAGGCAGGCAGAGGCAGGCACTGCATCCCTGAGAGGAGAGTACATGTGTACTCACGTGGAAGAAGTCGGTTGTCTTCCCCATCCCCAGCTGCACTCTTAACCACCGTGACCACAGAAGTGGGGAAGCAGTAGGATGGGATGGGGTGGGGTGGGGTGGAGTGGGGTGGGGTGAGGTGGAGAGAAAACTTTCCAAAGTTGCATATCTCTGGTAAATATCTGCATTGTCCTTTTGTTTGTTCATGTGTTTACCTTATTCTAGATCAGCTTCTACTTCTGAATGTTAACGGTTTGCGTCATTTGTGTGGGATTTGCGTGTAGCTTGCAATGAGGCAGCTGTTCAAAGAGAACAAAGCCTGGTGGGTCCACAGATTACGCTCACACTCCTCACGACACGACACGGCACGGGTAAACACCCCATGCAAATAGCACGCCAAGCCCCTGCAGTTTGAAAAACACATTTCAGTGCTGAGTTCTGCAGGAGCATTTGGGTTAGTCTGGTGGCGCCTCCCCGGGAAACTGAGGGCCGGTTCTTTGTCTGATCTGGGTAAAGACTTCTCATCAAGGAGAAGGACTCACAGAGGCCCCGAAGGACTTTCCCTTTTTACTACAAATTAGTTTCTGCAAAGTATCAAATGTGCTTGCTAGTCATCAGACAGAAATGCAAAGTAACCAGGAAACATTGTCCATTGACAACAGCACAATATTAACTTGCCAGCCTGCGTGAACATTAGAGAAAACACAGTAATCTTTATTATCCATCTGACCAGTAGGTTGGGTACAAAGGTACATATGTACTCAACCAAAGAGGCATGGAAGACTGAAAGAGCACGTCATTCTTACTAGAAGATTGAGTAAAGCACATGTGTCAAACTCAGAGGCTAACACGGGCCAAATAAACAAGGTTTAAGTGTATGTGGCCACACACAAAAAAAAACAAAACAATTTTCATAGACACATAGGTTTGTTTCGGTAGAGACATGCTGAATACAAAATGCTGAAATAAATGAGTCATCGTTAACATAAATAATAGAACATTTTAATAAAAATTAATATTTTTTCTTGAGCGTTAACTTACCAGACACTGAATAACTGCACAAGTTAATAAGCGTAACGTAAATAAAACTATTTTTCTTGTTCTTCAAAAATAAAATATTTCCTATAGTGCACACCAAATAAGTCAGTCCAAGACTACTGATGTGTTAATCGGCTGCTAAAATATTCACTGCTGGTATTAGTGGAGAGAAATGGTACGCCTGTGTAAGGCGCTCAAGGAACATGAATGCAACATGATTATAGTAATCAGTCATTAGCGAATGTTGTAGTTCATTATTAATAATTATGTATAACAGGATATTGTAAAAATTAAGTTATAAAAATTTTATAATGGTTTTGGTTTCTTATATACCCTTATATTGGCTGGGCCACAAAAATTTCCGTTGTGGGCTGCATGCAGCCTGTGGGCCCTGAGTTTGGCATGCTTGATGTAAAGGCTTTAACCTGTAAATTGGGCCTTGAAATATGAGCTAATGTAGTGAATAATGACTTACCTAATTATTCTGTTTCAACCCCACCTAGGAGTACCATGATTCATTCCAGCCCTACCCACCCAGAATTAAGGCAGACCCCACAGGTTACAGGGCAAGATCCTCAACAAGAACTCTCTGGCATCAGATGCTGCTTCTTACTTTGGGGTTTCCCAGGCCACTTGTACTTCTGTACTAGTCAGGTTCTCCAGAAAAACAGAACAAATGATGTGTTGGGGGGTGTGGTGGGGGGTGTACAGAGAAATGAGAGCTTTATATTGAGAAGTCAGTTCGTACCACAATGAGGGCTTGACAAGTCTGATATATACAGGGCAAGCTGGCAGGCTGGCATCAGTAGGAGTTGATATTGCAGTGTTGGATCTGGATTCCACAGGGCAGGTCAGGCAGGCTGGACACTCAGACAAAGTTTCTGTATGGAAGTCTTGAAGTTATAGCCAGCTGGTTAAAATGCAGGTCCCTGTGACCTCCTCAGTTTCAGTAATTTACTGGAATGACTCGCAGAACCCAGGAAAGCTCTGTACTTTCAATTACAGTTTTATTATAAAAGGATGTAAATCAGGAGGACCCACCAGATGAAAAGACACATGGGATGGAGTTGGAGAAGAAATGCTGAGTGCTCTCTTCTCTCCTCCTGGAGTCCAGGAGGATCACCCTCCAGTACATCCATACATCAATGTGTTCACCAACCATTGAGCCTCCGTGTTCAGAGGTCTTACTAAGGTCCATGATACTGATGTGCTTGATTATATCACTATCCATGGGCCTGAGCTCCATCTCCAGCACCCCTCTGCTCTTCAGAAGTTGGGCTGTCCCAAAGTTCCAAGCCTCTAAGCAAGTGGTTGGTCTTGCTGGTGCCCAGCCCTCAGCCTAAAACCAGCTAGGTGCTCCTTACCCCGAGTCACCTCCTTCCCATGGTTTAGTAAGCCAAGTGGATTTAGTCACATTATCTTGATTTAATTTCCCCTCCACTATGAAGCAAGAAAGTACCTGCTGTCTGTGGTCAGTTCACTGGGCTATGGTATGGTACACTCCAAATTACAAGGAAACACTAGAGCCCTCACAGCAGCACTAAAATTATACTGATAATTTTTTCTTCTTTTAAATATATTTTTATTGATTTCAGAGAAAAAGGGAGAGGGAGAGAGAGAGAGAGAAGCATCAATGATGAGAAAGACTCATTGATTGGCTGTCTTCTGCATGCCCACACTAGAGATCAAGCCAGCAACCCAGCATATGCCCTGCCTGGAATTGAACCATGACCTCCTAGTTCGTAGGTCAATGTTCAACCATTGAGCCATGCCAGCAGGGCTACGCTGATATTTTATACACCATGAATAAATAGAAGTATAAAAGTACACTGTAGAGATAAGCATCGCCCCCACGCAGGCCCGGCAGGGCTGACCGCAATGATTTCACTGACAAGTCTAATGAACACATCTAGTGTGAAGAGTGTGTCTCTCCCATGGGCTGTTAGCTGTGAAGAGAGAGGTGAGAGAGGGCATCTCGGTTAGTCCTCTCCAGGGACTATTGGCAAAAGAGTATTATGGTCTCATTGGCAAGATGAACGGATTAACTGTCAGCCTAATTTCATTAAATACTCAATCTTCGTGCCCTTTGTTTTGGTTCCAATGGCCAAAGAACCTCCTAATTATAATTGGTTTCCAACGAGAGATCTGACACTAGGGCAAAAATTTTCTCACTTAACAACATGAATAACGTGTTCCAGTGTGTGTGAGAGGACACAGCCACAATCCCCACAGAAAGACCTCAGTTCTACACTTCTCCAACCTGGCAAAGAAATATCTCACTTCATGTTGGCCACCGAGCATGCCTCTGTGAAAAAAAAAAGAGGGGGTTGGGGGCAGTGGGGAAGGCAATGGGGACTGCTATTTCAATCAGCAGAGAAAGCTACTTGTCCACCACATTTTGTACTCTCCTGGTTTAGATAGGTTTTCACTGGCAATTAAAGCTTCCTGCCTGGAATTAATCCTTCCCAGCCTCCTTTGCTCTCAGATGTAAACATGTGCCTAGTTATCATCCAAGCAGAAGTGATGGGTGTCACTTTCAGACCAAAAGATGTCATCAATCACAAAGCGCTAGAGATAGCAGAACCACAGAATGAAGCAATCTGCCACGCGGAGTCACTTCATGGGGGGCAATGAGCAGCAGACACATGAAGCTGTCTCGTGAGGAAAAAATAAACACAATGTTGTTTTGTTCAATATCATTCCGTCATCACGTTGATGAGACGCTGTGGGAACTTAAATTTTGTTTCTCTCAATTAGCCTGCAGTAGAACCGGTTTCATTATGTCATTTCAGTTTAAGTCACAGAACCGAACATTAAATGGGGACTTACTATATTGTGTCTGAGCTTTTACAAATGTG